>JAHBCN010018923.1:0-16581 GCA_019359885.1 Listronotus oregonensis
TTTTTCCTTCTCCTCCCAATCTCCAAAAGGTAAGTCCGGTGAAAAACCCCTTCACCACACGAAGACAAGGTAGCGATTAGGCATCAGCCTTCGTGGACTGTCCCAAGATAAAAAAAAGGAGTGTCTGCAGAACTGACTTTACTGTTTGTGTAGTCTTCTGTGATTGTGAATATATACTACGCATTCTAGATTTTAATTAGAGGCAAAACGGCAATATTTATTATTTTGTTTCATTACTGCTTTGTTATACTTATATATGAGTACATAAAATACACCACCCTCCCGCTCCCCCTGCAGCCGGCTTCCTCCCTCCCGCCCTTTAAATGTGTCCCGTTTTATAAATTTTCTTAATTTTCAGAAAAAGTACTTTAGCTAGGACAAATTAGTCTAGGACTAAATTGCTAATCACTAAATTACCTACAAATAAGCTCCTACATTTATTTTGATACGAGTTATAGATTTCAAGGTATGCTGCGTCAAAGTTGATTAAAAATTTATAACTAAATCTACAGCACTCGATGCTTAATTGATGGAGATGTAGTTAAAAATTGCAGGAAATCGATCCTCTTTCTGCATGTAATAAGTGGTTGCGATACTACATCAGCGTTCTGTGGCAAAGAAAAGGTTCAGTTTATTCTGCGCAGTAAAAAAAAACGACTTGCAAGGCACGATAAATATTTTCAATAACCTAGGTGCCATATACGAGCAAGTGGTAGAAGCAGGAGAATGATTTATTCTTGCCTTGTATGGGGCTAAGCACAGCCAAAAAAGTTTAAAAGAGTTACGGTACATCCACTTCAACAAATATATTCTATGGTCCAGGACGAATACAGTAATATTATCGCTACCACCTTCTTCAGCCGCAGCTCGTCAGCATTAATGCGTTTTTTCATCAAGTTCAATTATGGCGAGAAACCTTGAGCCCAGAAAACGGGGTGGAAAAAATAATAATTTTTTATCCCCGTATATACACAAAGTCACCAGCTGCACATTCGATACCTAAATAGTATCATGTAGCTAAAAGGGTTCGGAAAAGATGTGGACGTGTAAAAGTTGGATTGCGATGCTCCACCAGTATAGTGTCAGGGACTTACTTACTTCAACAAAACTCCAGAAGATAATAATGAGATACTAATTTGTTTTAAATTATAAAAAAAACAATATAAACTCATTTTCGCAAAAAATAAAAACATTATTGTTTTCCGATATTAAAGATTTTTGCTGTGCAGATTTTCACAATTTTTGACCGAGTCTTAAACAATAACTCGTATCAAAATCAATGTTAAAGCTTATTTGTAGGAAATTAGGAAATTAACAATTTAATCCTAGACTTATTTGTCCTAGCTAGTGTAGTTTTTCTGAAAATTGAGAAAATCTATAAAACAGGGCACATTTCAAAGGCGTGGAGGGGGAAGCCGATTCAGGGGGGCGGGAGATTTTAATGTACCATATATGGGTTATTCACAGCAGTTTAAAAAATAAAATATCGCCGCAATAAAATCTAAAATTAATATATTAATAGAGAAAATGGCTATAAAGCCCTCAAGTAAGTAAAGTATATATTAGTGTTAAGTACATTGGAAAAGCCCAGACTCGTAATGTCAGGTGATTTTTTACTTATCGTGTATCGCCGATTTTTTGGAGTCATTGTTTTTGAGTTAGGGCAACCCCCGACATAACCTCAAAATTGCATAAATATTCCTAAATTTCGCCGATTTTCACCGAGATTTAAACAAGTTAAATATATCATTAATAACAAAAGGGAACCTTAATCAGTTTAGTCTTAAATTAGTTCAGTAAATGAAGTCCGAAGAAACCCTTCGAAGTTTGGAAGGCCGTCAAAATGTTTTTTAATTTGCAGGTATTAGTGCGTAATTAATCTCTGAAAATATTTAGATAAAAAAATGTCCGCAAGGGCCAAAATGGCCCCCCTAAGACCCAAATTTAGATATCTCCCGAAAAAGCACTTACGCAATTATGTTTAAACGAAAATAAGAAGAACGCAAGAATCCCATCAATTTTTGTCAAAAAATTTAATAGTCATTGGATAACCGGCCACAAACGCGCCGCGTATTTTTTGCACCGCCCCGCATTTTGAAAGGCCCTCTAAGCTACTTACAATTCCAAGAGGAGGAACAAATTTTTAAAATTATTTAAAGATGCATACTTTTTCCGATTCAAAGTTCATATGAAAAAAAGGAACCCAAGTAAAAAAAACTGTTCACCGATTCCTTTTTTGTTTCTTGAAATTAAAAACCCAAATTAGTTTCTGCTCAAATTTTACCTTTATCAAATAGTTCCCTTTTTTTTTTTAAAAAAGTAATTTAACCGAATCCTTTTGGATAATGGGGTTTTAAAAGTGTTAAATACATTCCGAAATACTTAATAAATATTTTTTGTGTATTTTTGTAAACAACGTTTCTTCTTTGGGGGGGTTCGTTTATATTTCCGAAGTTTTTTAAAAATGCCCGGGTTTATCGCTAATTAAAAAATTTTTGAATCTTTCGGAAAAATTTAAAACCTTCCGAAGCCCCACAATTGATAGGAGGGTCAAAAAAGAAAAACTAACTTTGGTCGAGTTTTTAATATTCTAAAGAAACAAAAAAAAAAAACAGAACAAAAATATTATTGCTACACGTTTTCTTTCATGTAAACTTGAATCATGCAAAAATATGCATTTTTACGTATTTTTTTAGAAATTAGTCCGTCCGTTTGGAAGTATAAGTAGCTTAAAGCCCTTTCGAGATACGGGGCAAGTGCAAAAAATATTCGGCGCATTAATTCCGATTATTACAAAAAAATATCAAATTTTGACAAAAGTGAAAAGAATCATTTTTGCAGCTAATAAACTACTTTTTATTTTCGTCCAAACACGAATTCCGCAAGTGCCAATTTTTTGGGAGATATCGACCAAATTATTGAAAAAAAAGGGATTTCCCTTTGGGGGCCATTTTCAGGCCCTTGTGGACATTTTTTTTTTATATGATATTTTTAGAGGTTATTGTATACATTAATGTCTGCAAATTAAAAAAAAAGGACGGCCCAACCCCGATCTTCAGGTTCACACCTTCGTTTACTGTACTAAATTACGAATTTTTACAAGTAGCCGATTTTAATTTTTTTAAATAGAATCTTGTTATTTTTTCATTTATAAACAAAAAACACTTTACCAAATGCGCCCTTTTTGGGATCGCCCCCTCTCCTAAGCCCCAACTGGTTATAATGGTAACCCGACAACCTCCATGGGATCTGCCAAATATTCCAAGGCTGCTGAGGCGGCGGACTAGGGGGCATGGTGAAACGGGGGAGGAAAGTAGGGGGCTGGAAGTCGGGCTGGGGGAGTTTGGGCGATGGGGCTGGTGGGGCCCCGGCTCCTCCGCGACCCGCTCCTGAGGCTCCAGCGCCGTAGCCTGGCGAGCCGCCACTGAGTGCCAGCGAGCCGTGGCCGCTGGCGGTCAGTCGGTCCTAAAACGAGGAAAATAAATATTAATAATTGATAGATTAATGCTAACTAAATTCATTTTTTTAATGTAACTTTTAATAAAAATATTACTCATATTTATTTATTTTTATTTCATTTATATTGTTTGTAATAAGTGATGAAAATTTCCTGAAAATATATTTGGAAATAAATTAGGAAACTTTGGAAATATATGAAAATATTGGAAATATAGAATTAAAAACTATGAAAGTTAAAAATTTAAACATTTAATAAAAGTTTATCATGGGTAATACCATATATGGTCAGATGTGGCCAGATATTTTGGAAAACAAGTTAAATTCCCGTATTCAAAACCAGGCAAAAAATATCTGGCCTAAAATATAAGTACGAATGGTATTTGGTAAGACAATTGCGCAAATAAAACAAAGTTAAAAGCAATATAACAATGAACTCAGAAACTCTTTTCTTCTTATCCAAAAGCAAATTCTGAATTTTGACCTTTCAAATGGGTTATTTATACATGAGTGGAATTGTCTTCCAGAAGTTAAAACGCAAAATACATAAATATAAATGAAAATTTGGGTATTAAAAATACAAAGAAAATAGTAAAATTTCTAAAAAAGTAATTACACACGACCATGAGACACAAGTTGCGTATCAAGAGGCATATCTTTATCGATATCATCCATACCTTAAATATTGTATTCAGCATCAATGCCGTCTTCATGGGAGTGCAATTAAACCTCTTCTAAAGCCAATTAAAGCAAGAGCCAACAAGCAATAATCGGTAAATCCCCAAGATCGAGATTTTATTATTCGTAATCGTAATAATATACGTACTTTTTCGGAAATTATTTTTCTAGTGTGAAATTTGTACTTATTTTTTTTCTATATGTCCGATATTTCCATTTCCATGGAAATATTTCCACTGGAATTTTTTTAATTTACAACACTATTATAATAATATTAATTTATGAACAGGGTTCCTGACGGTTAAATTTTTGTATTACTGTAATTTGTAAATTAATTGTAATATTGTTAAGTGTAATATAAAAAATATGTTTTCTCACAAAAAAGAAAAACTACTAAAAGAAAAAGAAAAATATTTTTTTTGTAATTGTATTTATTTTTCGTTTTTATTTCCCATATTTAATACATATTTAGAATATTAATACCAAAAAACATCATAAAACAAACATCGTTTGTTGTTTACATAACTAATTATAATAATTTTTGCCTTCTGTTTAGTTCGTCGATTGCGAAATCTTGTATACGACCCAACATTTAATTTCAGGCCGTTATTTCACTCCCCTACCAAGGTTTTGATTAATTTACGTTTTGGAGCCTTTATTTTTGAAGACAGAAAAAATGTTTTTATATAAAAATTGTAGGTTTTTTTTTCCCTATTATCTTTTAAAATTATCTAAAAAAAATCGCAAAAAAATGGAAAAATATAGGCAATTAACTTTTTTAAATGGAACACCCCGATATTATGGCTTAATAAAAGATCTTTGTTTTTTCGATTTCAAAATATATACATTGATGATATTGATGAATCATCTTTAGATATTTCATTAAAATATAAATTAATTGAAAAAAATCATTTATATCAAGAAAGCTAGAAAAAATAAAACTGTTTTAATAAATTTGACGATTATATTTAAAAATTTTGAAATTTTATTTTAACTATTAAAAGTAGTTTGTATTTTTTTGTCGATGGGTATTCAGAAGAACAAAAAATCGCTATTATGCTCTTTTTTGGTAACAATATCCTTAAAACGGGTACCATGTATGTCTATTAAATGAATAGTAAAAGTTTATTGAAGAAAAAGCTTTAAAATGAAAAAAAAAGGGCTCAGCGAAATGAAAACAAGGTTTTGGATATCCTCGTTTTTTCGGAAAATTAATATATTTTTCTATTGAAGCACTAACTCCCTTTAAAATTTTGAAAATCCAAAAAATCAATATCGAATGCGGAATTGAACTTAATAAAAAGATTATAAAATTTATTTAACCTTAAAATTTTACAAATTTTATCCTTATAAAATTTTGTCCGTTCAAAAATCTTCCTGAACAAAACTGCAGGACCGACCCAAGTATGCATTGGAAATAGCTAGGTTTATACGGATCCAAAGTTTTTAAATAAAATTCTATTCACCACAAGTCTCCTTTACTTTAAGGAATGTTTAATCTCAAAAAAAAACATTTTGGTCCGAAAAACCCTCATCAAATTCACAAATAAAATTTTATTGTTTTATTTTTTATTTAATATGAAACTTTTTGTAATTTATTAATAATTTCTTAAAATATTCAAAAAGGTTCATCCAAATATATCAATGGAAAAAAAAATATATATATATATATATATATATATATATATATATATATATATATATATATAAAATATATTTATATATATATATATTATATATATATATATATATATATATATATATATATATATATATATATATATATATATATATATATATATATATATATATATATATATATATATATATATATATATATATATATATTATAAAAAAGATTCCTTGTAGGGCATAATAAAGGGGGCTTTTAAAAAAAGTTAATTGCCTATTTTTTCCATTTTTTTATTGAAATTTTTTTTTTTACTGATAATTTCAAAAAAAAATTAGGAAAAAAAACCCCAAATTTTTAAAAAAAACATTTTTTTCTGTTTTAAAAAAAAATAAAAGCCCCCAAAGCCACGTAAAAATTTTAAAAGACCCAAAAGTCAAAGTTTGTAAAAAAGTTCTTTTTCCGGGGAAAAAAGAATTTTTCGCCAAAAAACCTAAACCCCGGATTTTCCCAAAAAATATTTCCTCAAAATTAGTTCCCCCAAAAGTGAAAAGTTTTTGATAAAACATTATTAAAAAAAAAAAGAATCAAATAGTGTATAGTGTACACTTTTTTCTTAATAATAAACAGACCTAGAAAATTTTTAAAAAAGAAATTCGTTTAAAGAAAGGAAAAAAAAATTGGGGTTAAAAAAAAAATTTATTGATTTACATTGCATTATTTTTAAAAAAAAATTTTAAAAACCCCTTTTTGGATATTTTAAAATGAATGATGTTTTTATAATGACATTCGTTTACAGACGAAATTTTTTTTTCAATTAGATAAAAGAATTTTTAAAAACCCTTTATATTTCAATTTCATTGAATTCTTAAGAAAATGTTTTTTTTTACCTTAATTTATAAAAGTTATATTAAAGAAAGACAGGGATACTAATTAAAAAAAAAAAAAACCCGCTAGATTGCCAAGAAAATATTACTATGCGGAAAAAAAAATAAAAAATTATGTCATAGAGACAAAAAATAAAATTAAAAATAAAATTTTCCCTTTTTTCCCCTCATCATTAATCTTCTAAAAAGCAACAATTGCGTAATTAAAAATTAGGATAGTTGCAATAAAATGGAAAGCGGAATAATTTCGTTTAAATGAAATTGTTAATCAACTTTTACAACTGAGCCTCCGGTATTTAAATTTCTATTAAATTATCGCATAACTGCATAAATAAAATACCTGAGCGAACAGAACAGGGCCGGTTTGGCTAAACAAAAAACGAGATTAAATATTAACCAAAGAAAAATCTAGTAGCCGTTTTAAGATTCGAAAGGTCTTTTGAAAGTATGCCTAATGGGGTTATTTGACTGATTCTTAAAGAATCGTTTTCAATTATTCTTTGGGTACCTAACAAACACAATACATTTTAATTTTTGAAAAATTCAATGTATTTTAAAAAAAATTCAATCTTAAAGTTTAAATTATAAAATTCCCGCTAAAAACGCTGTTCTGTAATGGCGTCGAATAGTTTCGCGTGACGCTTAGGCAAGTAACAAGTTAAAAAACGAGTGCAATAACATGAATTTTTAATAATTTTAATTTATTGGAAATGAAATAAATGGTGTGAAAGCCAATGTACCAATCGTTTTCTGAAAATCACAAAAACTGTTGAATTGTCCAACAAATTCTAAAAGGCAAAAAAGTAGTTGCAATTAACAGTTTTTTTTTTGCATTCAAATGATTTTATTTGTGAAGATCACTTTAATGTAAGATACAAATAGTATGAAAATACCTACCGATTTATATACAACAAAATATCGCCTTTAGATAACTTATAAACACTTTAAGGTATAACCTTTAAATTTGATTAGGATGATTTGTTTGTTCTAAAGTTAAATTCCCCAAAGTGTACTTTTCTTTTTATACTTTAAGGATTTTTATTAAATTGCAGATGGAAATGAAAAATAATAAATTAACAAATTTTGCAAAAAAGGGCTTTGAAAGAATTTACTTTGGCCACCCAAAACATAAAATTACAATAAGATTTTGAAATACTTAGATGAACAGGTAGATAAAAAAATTTTTTAGAGGTACTTACACAGCTGTTTTAACATTTTTTAGTTCTGACATAGTATAGGTTAATTTTAAAGAAAGACAATTATAAAAGCGTTTTTTCATTGGTTTCGATATCGGTTTGACAAAATTTATGTCCATTTTGAGGTACGAAACGGAAAATATGTTACGAAAATGTTTTTTTTAAAATGGTCAAAAAACAGTTATTTAATAGGAAAAATTGAAAATAACACCTGAAAACACACAACACAAAGCTTGGACAATTTTTGCAAGTGAGTCACCAAAATTGTAACCAATCACAGAGCGTTCCAGTCGCTGAATTAATTTAAAAAATTTTGAATTTTAAACGTATATTTTGCAAAAAAATATGCATATTTTATTTATATTATGGAGAAATATGCTTTTTTATACTATTATCTAATAGGAGGGCCAAATTTAAAAACTTAATTTCAATGGTGGCAAATAGCCTATTGTTGGCAAAAAACAACATATAAAAACAAATTTGGGAAATTAAAAACTCGCCACTTTAAAGTACTAAGATCAAAAATTAGACTGTATTAATAGTAGGAGATTTGCAAAGCTGGGTAGGATTCTAATCCTTTTGGAATCGAATCCAGTAATCGATTACTTTTTAAGGATCCAAGGCTGAAATCAATTACTTTTTAAAATCGGATCCGTAATCCGAATTCGTTATATAATTTTCAAATGATCCGAAATCGATTTTTTTGAATATCCGATTCCAAAAGGAATCGATTCCAGATTTTGGCCCTTTAGCACCCTTTTAAAAACCTCATATCCTGAATCCGAGACAAATAGGTTTATAAATGCCTAAATCCATAAAGATAAGGACTTTTAAAACATCTGCATATTAACATTTTTTAAAAAAAAGAAAAACACCTAACATGTGATTTTAAACAAAAAATGTTTTTTTTTACCAAAGAAACAACAAAGGGCAAAATTTTGCTTGATTTAATCTTAAGTTTATTTTTTGTTTCCAATAATTTTTTAAAAATTATCCCTGAGATAACCCTGGGTTTAATTTAAATGGCACATTTTAAAACTATTCAGGAGTCTTACAAAAAAGAATTTAAAATTTTAATATATTTTTATATTTCGCAAGGGAAAATATTAAAGGTACTTGTGAAACTTCCCGTAAAATTACAATAAGATGTTCCATTTATAAGTTTTAGGGTTATTTCCCAAGAACCAATTTAAAAACCCTATAAGATTTGCATCGCCAGTTTTGTACAAAGAAAAAAATGTTTCATTTAAGGGTGGTTTCATGTTGATTTCAGGTACCAGTAAAGCCTCTTTAATTACCGATCTGCACTGAGTAAAAATCGTTAAAGAATATTTAGATCTTTGAAAAAATGTCGAAAGAGTCCAATTTCAAAGACATCTTTATGAAAGACCATATTGATGGTGTAATGCTAAATGTGCTAAGAGTTTTTGGTAAAAAATTTAAATAGAGGTATTAGTAAAAATAATTCATTTTTTAATAAAAAAAATTCGTAAATGAAAAATATTTTTAAATTTTAGCCTTTTTATTTGTAAGCTCAATAGGATGCATCTTATAAAACTTTCAAGTTAATTTATCGATATATTACAACTGAATTATATCATAACCTTGCTATATATGATTTACCTCTTTTTTAATATTATTTATGTTAATCATAACATGAGTAAATATGATTTACATTTTTCAAAATTTAATTATGACTAAAATGGTCTGACCCAATCTGGCTAAATTGTCAAAACACCTTACATTTAAATAAAAATATATTTTTGGTTTTTTCCTTATCCCACTAGGAGAAAATTTTTGAAAAAAATCGGCTCTAAAAGGTTATGAAAAACATGTTTTTCCATTTACTATGTATTCTCTATTGGCGAGAAAAATTTTTAAAAAACATTTTTTTTTCATTTTTTAAATAAAATTATTAGCGGATACGTCTATTCTAAACAATCTGCACATAAATCAACTTTACTTTATTAAAAAAGAATCTTTAAATTTTTGCTTTAAAAAATTTCTTTGGTGTGGATTATTTTTTGTTTTGCCGCCAACCAAATCAAAGTTATCATTATCTTAGTATAACTATTATTACGTAGTGAAGCTATAATTTACTTTTCCATCTTATTACGTTGCTTGATTAAGTTGTTTTATTTCATTAAAAAAGTTTACTAGTTTTAGTTTAAAGGTTTATTATATCCGTCCATTTATTTAAATTGTATCGTACTTGTGCGTGTATGTAACATTAATTTACTTGTCTTAGATCACTTTAAGTACCTCAGTAAATAAGCTAATTAATTTATACCAGAGATATTTAATTTTGCATTAAATGCAAAACTTAAAAATATTTGCTTGCGTCTTTTTTAGGTTAATATTACAGACTATTAAAAAAAATTAGGTTCCTTGAAAACCTTGGATCTATTTGTTTTATTTCCTTTTTTCCTTAACATCCAAGATACAGGACGTTAAACGTGTCGTTCAACGTTTGTCTCCGGTAGCGTAGTGGTCAGAGTTTTTGGGTTGCGGGCCCGGCGATCCGGGGGTTGATTCCCAGTGCCGGAGAGCATTTTAGGTAGTTATTTAAAAATAACGTCCGTAGTGGCACTACCGCGTTGTCTAAAAGGTGTTGTGAAGCAACATTTGCATGTTTCAGTGCTTTACAACGTTGACGAAAGACTGGGAAGAAATGGGTTAAACACGGAAAACCTGGCACTCACGGTACTTTTACTTAGGTTTTATGTTTATAATCCGTAGGATATAATATACAATATAAAATCCTTCGTGAGCTTTAAAGATTTAAAAAAAAAAAAATCGTGTACAAAATTTCATTAAAGATTGCTAACTTCAAAATACTCGTAGATCGATATAAGCGAACTTGACAGTAACCTAAAACTGCTTCGTTTGGCAAGTGGAGATCGGTGAAATTTTTATAAAATATTAATTTTTCTAAAATTCTTAAAAACGTCCTAATTGGTTTCAATTTTGTATAGTTAGATATTATTGAGGAGTTTAAAAATATTCTTATCACTACTTTTTTTTTAAACCATCACAATTGACACAAATAATAAAATTCACCGGAAAAACGATTTTTCAATATACGAAGAATTTTCCTGAAAACCTGCTTTTCTTATAGCTTTCCACCTTAAAGCCTAGCTAAGATTCTCAATTAGCTTTACATTGATTTTCGGAAATAAAGATAAAGAATTTTAAAACATCTGCATATTAAATTCTCTAAATAAAACACACTTGTGATTTTTAACCAAAATATGTTGTTTTTCGGGTCCAGAGAAATAACATTTATATGAAACAATTTTGTCTAGAACCTAAAATTATCTTTGCGGCTCGGACTTCTTGCAAAAATCTTTGACGCCTAATTCATTATCTGGATTTTGTAGTATTAATCGTACCGTAGTTACAATTTGTAAGTATAAAAACTAAAGATAATTTGGATCTGTGATCCGATAAATAAAAAAAATTCCGGGATTTTTTTTTTCCCAAAAAAAAAAACGGTTTTGTATTGGTGATTGATTCGTTTACGAAAAACCCGGACCCCCACAATTTTTTTTTTTTTAAAGGGCCCGTTCCAGTTGCTATATATAAAAAAAAACTATTAGAAAAAAATAATCGACTTGATGGCTACTTTTCTTATCCTTTTTATCCTTTTTTTTTTCAGGTCGAAAAACATCAAAAAACAATACTGTATTGTAAATATGTTCAAAGTTTTGTGGCGGGTTCATGTTTCATTTTTTTTTATTTGGGTTACCCCCCTTTTTTCTATTTTTTGGAAAATGCGCCCCTTTTTGGGCCCCCCGGGTCCCAATTATACGGGCTGACCCTTCAACCCCTATTGACCCCTATGAACTTGCAAATCGCCAAAAAAAAAAAATGAAAAAACCCCCCAAAAAAAAAACCCCAAAAATCACAAATATAAGTCTACGTTTGGGGGGTCGGCCCCGTTGTCCGCAAGAAACTAAAACAAAAAATTTAACAAAATTTTTAAAAAAATTTTTTTTAAGTCTAAAAACTTAGGAAATCCTGATAGTTTTTTTTTTTTTTTTTAAAATTTTAATACATTTTAAATGAAAAAAAACGTCATTATACCCAGAATTTTCTAAGTTTTAAGACAAAAAATTTCTTAAAATTTAGTTTTTTTTTTTATTTCCCCTTTTTAAAAACGGGGGGACTTTTTTGGGGTTTTTTGGAGGGCGGGGGTTTTTTTTTTTTTGTTGCGGGAATTCTGCGTTCGGGGGTTAATGGTGCTGGCAGGATTCGGCCCGAAACGGGCCCCCCCCCAAAAAACCCCCTTTTCCCCAAAAAAGAAAAAAAAGTAAAAAACAAACTAAAACCCCCTGTATTGTATCAAAAACCTAATATAATTCTCTCAATTTTTCCCCCCAAAAACCTAGTTAGGAAAATAGTCAGAAAAATGTGAAAATTTGAGAATATGTAAACCGAGGGGATAATAAAAAATATATATTCCAAAAGTGCGCCTTTTTGGAGCAAGCCTTGGCAAAAAGCCATTTAATTTTTAGGAATTTTTTTCAATTTTATGATTAACCTATTTATTTTATCACTGAAGTTATTTATTATTTAGTAATTATTACTTTATATTATTCAACTTGTTATACAGTGTCCCAAATTCTCCTTCCGTTTCTATTTTCATCAATGGTTTATTTACCCATTTTGGTTTCATGATCTGATCTTTTGACCTTTATTATCCAAATAAAACTTGAATATGGTTGTATGCACGTAAGAATATGGAAAATAAAGAAACTTTGTACTTCATGCAAAAAAAAATGCACGTAAAACAAAGTTTCTTCATTTCCTTTATTATCAAAAGCTATGGCAATTAATTGTTTTTAAATAAGGCACTGTATTTAAAATCTCAATTTAATAGTCTAATCCGGCCCCTATCTGGAAAAAAAAATAATTAACTTATTTCAGTTTTATTGTAATTTTGGGGGTTTTAAAATTTCCGGGGGTACTTAATAAAAGTCAAATACTTAAAAAAAAAACCTTATTTATTGACAACTGAAAGAGATATTTTAATTTTATATTTATTGCAGATTAAAAACAATTTTTTTTTGTTAAAAGGGGGGTTTATCGCTTCCTGCATTATTTTTCAGTCGAAAAAAAATAATTAAATGAAAAAGAAATTCCCGAAAATTTTTTTCTTAAAAATTAGTCATTTTAAACCCCAAATCTAAAAATTAAATTTTTAGGTTGGTCAAATATAAATAAGGCCTTTTTAGGAAAAAAAAAACCAAATACATGTATGTCACTTCTCTACACAATAACTGTATTATGTCCAGGCATCATTAAAATGAAGATGGTTATCTCAGAAGGCAATAGGTTCCAAAACGCAGCTTTGTTTGCGCTGTTTCCTAGTGCAATTTTAAAAAGGGGAAAAAAAAAAAAAAATCGGCGATAAAAACCCCCCATAAGGAGGATGCTCTTCAATTTTAAAAGGGGGGGGTTTGATTTGCTGCATATGGCCGAGCGTTTTAGTGCGAAGGAATAAGCGAATTTATTATGTGGCCCGTAAATCGTTTGCGTAATGCTTTTTTTCCCCCCCTTTATTCGCGGGGAAAAAAAAGAAGGATGAGGAAGGATTTTGGTAGCGCCCCCAACTGTACAGAATATGTATTCTTGTTTTTTTACAAGGGTTTACTTATCTGCGTGTGAATCAGGTGGGTTCTCTTTGGTTCCTGAGATTTAAAAACAATTTTTTTTTTTTTTTTCTTCAAACAAAAATAAAAATAAAACTATATTTTTTTGCACATACAGGGTTCCACAGATTCGAGTGTATGCATGGGGGGGTTTTTAAACCGTAAAAAATTCAAGTAAGTTAAATTATGGCAAAGTTGTGTATTTGCGGAACTAACCATGTCCACTTTAAAAAAAGCAAAATTCCGAGTACTTCCGGAGATATCGGGGAAAAAAAAAAAAATTTTCCATTTTTTTTTTTTTTTTCTGACGTTATTTAAAAAAACTATGGAAAAAAAAAAAAACACTTTCTTATGGCCACCTTTTAAGCTCTACAAAACACGACGTTTCGTTTTCGTTAAACCATCATCAACTTTATTTTTTTTAAAAACGGACCTGGGTTTTTTTTTTTTTAATTTTTTTGAACCTCTTATTATCCCAATTACAAAAAAGTATAAACTTAATATTTATTAACAAAAAAACGCCCCTATAAAAAAATGATGTGCGTTCCTTGTCTAACTCATTGTCTCTTATGGAAAATATGTTTATTTAACAGAAAAATTTTAAAAAGGCATCATTGTAGGTGGGGTTATAACTGCTTTAAAAAATGCAATAAACAATTGTTTGCCGTATTTAAAAATATTGATGGGGTTTAACAAAAACGTCTGGGGAAAATCTCTTAACCTGTTTTGTAGAATTTAAAAAGTGCTAAAAAAATTCTTTTTTTTTTTCCATATCTCTATAAATAACGTCAGAAAAAAAAAAAAAAACCCGGAAAACTTTTTTTCCCATTCCCCGGGAAGAATTTGGGAATTTTTCCGATTTTCAAACGACATGTTTTTAGGCACCTAAATGCGAAAACTTTGCAAAGATTTTAACCGACTTCGTATCTGTGGCACCCTGTATAATTTATATTATTCTTAAAAGTGGATCTAACCAATTGATTTTACATTTTTTTACTGTTTGTTACTGTGTTTACTGGCGTTTTTTTGCAAAATTTTTTCTCATTTTATTTACATTTATAATATAACTTAAGCCCCAAAATTAATACATCATAAATAAAATATAAATTTATATTGTTTTCCGTGATAATCCAGAAGTAGAAAAAAAAAAAGTATGTTTCTAAAAAAATTTTTTAAAAAAATTTATAAATAAAGGTTATTCTTGCCTACTTGACTGTTGAGATCATCATATAATTTCAATTTTTTTTTTAATCCTGTAAGAAATGTAATAACTCAAGTGAAAATAATTTGGGGAAAAAAAGAAAAAAAAATATTTGCAAGAACCAGGTTCACTTTTTAAAATTCGGAGTTTGGGGGAAAGGACAAACTGGGGTGTTATTTGGGATACATACAAAGTGTACAGGTTGGTGTTTGTCCTGCAGCTCATAGGTAAACAAAAAAGATGCGACATAAAATTACCATGTTGACCTTACTTATTGGAAAATTTTTAAAAGAGTACCATTTTTTTTCGATAAGTTTTAACAAAAAATATTTCATTCTTATTTTTAGAAACAATGGAATTATTTTAATTATATGTTTTATTTTTACCAATTTTTAACTCAAAATAGTATAAGTAATAACCATTACACTTTGAAAAAATATTAACCTTTTTGTTTTTTGGCATTTTAGGTATTTATTGTTACTTTTGTCTATTTCGATCGAAATTTAGGTTATTTTTTCGAAAGTTGCCTCCTCTCCGATTTTGACCAAATTTGGTATAGGGGGGTTTTTTGGGGCGCTGATTACGAATCTGAAAAAATGTTTTTTTGGCAACGTTTTGTTTTCGAGATATTCATCATCAAAGTTGAAAATTAAACTAACCTTATTTGCATTATTCCTTCTTCTTTTTGCTCAGAATTCTTCATATTTACACTAAATTGTTCACACAATATTTCACAAACACCTTTTAAGTTCTTGTTTTTATATTTATTTTACATCTTTTTTCCCTTTTTTAAATTTTAAACGTCCACTTTCACACGCCGCAACGGGGCCCCAACATGTATACACTAGAGGGTTTTATAAACAAATATGGTTTCTGCCTTTGAACTTGAAAGTTCGAATTTAATGGAAAAAAAGGGGTAAAATAAATAAAAATACAAGGTTTTAAAAAAAGGGGGTTTTTAAAAAAATTGTGTGCCACTTTAGTGTAAAAAATTTAAAAATTTTACAAAAAACGGGGAAAAATAGTAAAATAAGGTTAGTTTGATTTTAAATTTGATATGAAAAATCTCAAAAACAAAACGTTGCGATTTTTTTTTAATTTTAAATTTTTCCCCCAAAAAAAACAAGATTTTTTGGTAAAACTTTTTTTTTAAATTTTTTAGTTTGGCTGTAACCAGTTTCAAGAAGGAGGCATTTTGAAAAATTTGAGCATTTTTTAAAGGGTTAAAAGGGGGGAGTAGGGCGTTATTACGTCATTACTTGAAAAATAAAAGTTTTCGACCAAATTTCACTACAGATTTGTGATCAGCGCCCCAAAAAAACCCCGCATACCAAATTTTATCGGCCGTGTGCCCGACAGGTACAAAAATTACCCTTTTTTTAATTTAAATCACAAATTTCTTATATAAATTAAGTTAATTCTGTTGTGACTAAAAATAAGTATTAATTTTTTTTTTTTTTTCAAACATATCCATAAAAAAGTGTCCGATTAGAAAAAGGTTTTTTTTAAGCCGCATTTCTTTTGTTTTTTTAAATTTTTAAACATGCCTTTTTTTTTAGAATTATACGAAAAAAATTAAAGGTGACTATTTCACATTTTTTTATTATGTAAAAAGCTACAAATCTAACTATGTTAATGACCCCGTATTTTTATAAGTAAAAGTAAGAAAAATTTTTTAAAACAATTAGTAAAAAGGAACATTTCAAGTACCTCAAATTAGTTTGTTTCCCTTCTATATTCTTAAAAAACTAATTAAATTATAAACATACCAATGAAAATGATCCATTCTTCATCCAGTAATAGAAACACAACTCTACAGAACACTTTTAATATCTACAATAATTCTTGTATTTAATTAAAAAAAAAATTTGACCACTAA
>JAHBCN010018924.1:0-16539 GCA_019359885.1 Listronotus oregonensis
TATTTTTACAAGATCTTAAATTTAGTTTATTTAATTTATTCGTTCTAATGCAATACTTTACGAGTTATAAAAGAAACTTCTGAGATTACTTTAGGTAAAGTTTTTAATTTTGCTATTTGTTTAATCAAAAAACCTTCAAAAACTTTTTTTTATGAAATTTATTTTTGGTTATTTAAGATTCTTTAATAGCTGTTATACTTTTTGAGATATTACTTATTAAAATAATTCTTTACATATAAATAATCTCTATGGTGACGTCATTTGGGTATTAAATTATTTTTTATTTTATTTTAGGATTTTTTCTGCAAATTTTGAGTGATTTCGAAATTTAAATAAATATAAATAATTTATAATAAAAAAATACGTAAATAAAAAATATTTGTAAAGTAATGACGGATTTACCGACGTTTGAAGAAAAAATATATATCTATATAATTTTTCTAAGGTGACACCCATTAAATTTTTTTTGGCCAGTTTTTTGAATTGGCCGTATTTTAGATATTGACATCACTATTTCGAGTTTACAGCTGATTTTCTCTAAGCAAAGTTTTAAGACGTTTTCTTAAGATTTGGATTTATTCTCTAAACGCTGCCATTATAAAAATATTACTTATTTTTTGTAATAAGGGTACACGTTCCATGATCCTGGCCAAGCCTTTAATAAAGCAAATATTAACAAGTGGCTGCTAACCGTTCAAGAAATACTAATGGATATTATTCTTTTTGGTTAGTTTTTCCTTTTTCTAGCAATAACAAATGAACTAACATCTTAAGTAATTAATACTTACTCTTAGTGTGTAAAAGTGGTAAACATGACTTACTGGAAGATAATTTTCTTACCTGTAAAAAAAAATTAAAGTTAGTTCAGTTAAAAATTATTTTAATAATGAAAAAAAAATAGATTTTTTAAAATAAAAATAAAAGGTAATAAAAGTTTTATAGGCAATAACTCCCCAACACCATATTTAAAGTTCAAATTTTATATTACATAGGTATTTTATTAGACAAGGAACCTGGAATAATAAATTATTCCCAGTGTAGCATACTATTAACGATATTTCTAAGTTTTCATTGCATGCTATTGTAAAATTCATTTAATCCACGATTTCCGGTTTTTCTGGAAGTTGCCTACACAGTGTGCTAGTTAAAAAATATTTTTTATTCTGCCTAATATACTTATTGCAATAGACAAATTGTTAAATAAAGACAAATTGTAAGGGCGGACCACATGCCATGTAAGGCTAAAATTCCTCTTCTGTCAACACTCCGAGTCTCGTCATCGACATTATGTCAAAATTTTAGTTAAATTTTTATACTTTATTCAATGATCAATATATAATTTTGCTTTATTTTTATTTTAAGAACTATGACTGCCACCGAAACGTTGATAATTCTTTAGATTTTTTGTTTTTGGTCCCATAGTTTCTTTTGGCTTGTACCCAACGAGGACTTTTCAATAAATAAATCCGTCAGAACAATACAGAACATATATACAGGAAAAACAACGTTGCCAAAAGATTCATTTATGGCCTAAAGATAATAATTTCCATAACTTTAAAATTACAGGAAACCTTAGGAAAAACTTTTATACATTTTTATTGACTCACAACCTTTTTTTACAGCCCACAAAGGCCGATGCTTAAGTACTAAAGTACCGTGGGTGTTTTAATTGTGGTGAGAGTAAGTCTGCTTACACGAGACTTAAACATTTGGAGACAGGGAGGGGAAGGAAAAACTTCTGTGGGTAGCAGGTTCCATAGTCTGGACACTCTGGGGATGAGGAAACGAAAAAAGCGGAAAGTTCGGGGCCTCTCTAGCTGAACTGTAAAATGATGCATAGAAGTTGCACTACGTATTGCTCTGTTGGGAGATGCCAAAGGAATTATACTGGCTAACTCTTCTGAGCCGAAGCCGTAGAAATATCTATAAAAAGCAACAGATCCAGTTCAGCTCGACGGTGGGCAAGAGGAAGAAGCATTTCTGTAAGTTTGGGATCATCAATAAGACGAACGGCTTTTCTTTGAATGCTAAGTGCTGTAAGAGACGCCATTCCCCAGACATGAGAACAATATTCTAAAGAGGGTCTGATTTGGGATACATACAGAGTATACAGATTGGAAGAAGAAAAATACTTTCTAGCGCGACCTTTTTAGAAGCTGCCGAGACTATGGATGTAATGTGTTTGTGCCAGAAGGTTATTCTCAAAAGTAACACCCACAAAATTAAAGGATTCTTTGTTCTGCAGAACTTGGCCGCTCATATGTAGCGGATGAGCATTGGCAGACTTTTTTCGCGACAGCGAACATGACTGTATTTTCGAGGCATTAAACCCAATCAAGATTTTTGGCGCCCCAATCCAAGATAAGTTTGAGGTCTTGTGAGAGAGATATCTTTATTGTTTAGATACTATTTTCTCTTGACTCGACTCATATTTCAAAAATCCGTTACAGCAGAGGTATAGATTATTTCATTACCTTTAAAATGGTGTATAATTTATGTCATTTAAGTGAAAAATAGTTACCGATAAACGTTATCTCCTGTAGGCTTGCAATCGGAAACAACATCGCATCGATATACCAAATTTGGAAGAACCTAAATAAAATATAATATTTTTAATGCGGCTATACGAAAATTGTGGTAGTGGGAGTTTGTTAGTCTCCGCCCACCGTCTCCGCGTCCTTTCGCCCGACCCCTAAGGAGTAGCGTAAATGCACTCTTAAAAAGCCCATCATGCCAGACCAGAAAAATCTAAATCAGGTTTGCCTGGAAACTATTCAGAGAGATACTGATAACTAAGATACTAATAATTTTACCATAACACCTGATTTATCAACAATTTTAAACATATAATGCAGTAGAAGGTAAACATATAATGCAAAATAAGGTAAAGCACGAATGTAAATTTTTGCAATAGTAACTTCAATTAGTGCAGTACATCTATCATATTTTGCAAAAAAAAAATTAAAGCTTTGACAGAGTTACCAAAAAACAGCATTTTTGTTTAATAAAAAAGGTTTTGAAAAAATTTTTCCCAAATTTCAATGTATGTTACATACTTTTTTGTTATGTTAAAATTAAATCTAGTAGTCTTGGTCATTAGTTTTAGTTTACTTTTTGTGTTATTTGGTAGGATATTTTCCTCATATGTTAAAGTTATAAGAGAAGTGCAGTTATCCCAAAATTATAGCTGTAATAGCACTGCACAATTCGAAAATTGCATCGCAAGTTTATATTGTTGACGAAACGTCGTTTATTCTGTTAGTAAATTCTGTTTAATAAAATATTTAAATCTACTTGATTTAAGGTCTCAATTAGTATGGGAAATATTCAAATAAATTACACTCGTGCTTCAAAATAACCAAATTTTTTTTATTCTACGTGTTTTTTTCACAAAGTGCAATCGTTTGTTTGCATATTTTATGAAAATACCCTTCGCCGGCGGAGCCGGACTTTTTCGCGAAAATATGAAAACAAACCCTTGCAATGACCTCCGGAAGATATATAGACTTTAAAAACAAAATACAGCTTTAATTAATTAATTAATTTATCGCAATCCTGCCTTTTTTAAGTCCATAATTGGTTTCTAGCTTTTTTAAAGTAAACTGAAAATTTGTAGTTGTAGTCATACGTTGCATTTTGTGACAACCGACATAATTGCCAATTAACAAGACATTTAAATTTTTTTAAAATCAAAACCAATATTCACCTGATTATTCCTAAAATATTGAATATTCTTAATCGACCGTATTTAAAATAAAATCGAAGGAAATAGAATTCCCCCGTGTTCTGAAAATTGAAGTTTGGCGACATAAATTACTACCTCTTGCAAAACAGCCGGTATTTTGAGAAGATAAAAGAGGTAACCAGCCTTAGTTAAAATTTTATTAGGCGGTGTCAACATCATAACCTAATTAGTTAAATAACTACCAAGGAATATAATGTAAGTGGTTGTTCTCCGTAATAAAAACATTTAAAATAAGTTTTTGCCATGTGCTATGGTAATAAAATTTGTTTAGTGTAATTATGATTACCTCAGCTAACTAGCTGTTCTTATGCCATTGTAAATTATACGTATCCGAGAGACTATAACATATATTCATTTCATTTTTTACTAAATGGGATAACATAAAACATATAATTTTTTATTTCACCTTAAAAAATATAAAACTATTCCTTTTATTATAACCCTTTTCATACCGATTAATTTAACATCCTGATATCTGGGTCAACCTGATATTTTTTAAGGATTTTAAATGCATAAATCACAATCTTATCCCTCACTAAGCTTGCCTTATGCTTTCTCTTTGGACTTTTATTATTTATTTATGAATTAGGCGTACCCATGTTATTTATGACGGAGGCATATGTCTGATAAGATCCTGTAAATGTTTATCAAAACATATTATTGTAAAATACTTTTGCCATATGTGTTACGTTAATTATTTTCACTTGAATGTGCCTAAATTTTGTAAAATATTTTTCATGTAAATTTTATTTTTAATAAATACTCCATTATTGTCATTATTTTATTTATTTTTCTTTACCGTTTTTAATAAATATCGTAGAGTCCCGCTAATCCAAACTAATTGGGACCGAACCCTGTTCGGATTAGCGAAAATTCGGATTAGGCGGAATTTTGTCATATAATGCCATATTATTATCTTTTTAAGGCATATTTAGCGTTTGATGTGTAAAATATTAAAGGTGAGACGCTAAATACACCTTTATTATTTAACAATAGATGGTGTAAAGCCGATTTAGTGCATTACGTCAAAAGAAGATCACTGACTTTAAATTGTGCTAGTCAATAATGTGTAAGTATCTAACAAATAAATTAATTATGTATAAGATTTTGTTAATAAACGTACGACGTTACCTGAAAAACTTTTTTTTTCGTGTTTCAAGAACAAAATCCTGCACCAGATTTCGGAAAAGTATAAGGGTCTAGGGTATTTTTGTTTTTATTTTAAACTGTGACCTGTACGTTTTACAATACGTTTTTATTCAACTTAAATTGCCCTCAAATTGTTGTTTTTTAATATGGAGAAACGTTCTAGAATGGTAAATAGTCTTTTAAGGCTACTTATATCAATGATTATAAGGTTGTGAGCAAACATACATCGGAGATTCCCCCGTTTGAATTCTGTAAATCCAACAGATTAAACGTCTAACATTGTAAATTCAAAAACCAAATAAAAAGACGGTATATCCAGCACTTACAGTGTTTACATTTGGGATTCTGCATAAATATAATGTTTTTAAAGTCGGAAAACAAATTTTATAAATGGATAAACAGTGTTTTAAGGCACGTCTATTTGTAGTTTCAGAAAGTTTGTTATATTCTATTATGTGTATATGGGTGGACATTAAAGTGGTCTATCCAAAAATGTAATAAAGTGGCTTATACAATATTTTTACTTGGGACCAGAGGTGGATTTACGCAAAGGCTAAGTAGGCTAAAGCCTAGGGCGGCAAATATTAGGGGCGGCAAATTTACAATTAATAAAAAAATGTAATCGTAAATTATTATATTTTTTTATATTTAACGAATAGATAAAAAAAATCCGACCAAATTCATTCAGTTTTAAAAAAAACCTATTTGTTTTTATATTATGAAATATGTTTGTTTTAAAGAATTGTTATTAAATTTTCTGTATGTTTTCCTTTTGTTAAATTTGTTTATTATTTTTTTTATAAGAATTACAAGTGTAGTTTACAATTCTTTTAATGCCAAATTTTTCGTTTTGATATTCAAAAAATATTGACATATTAGGGCGGCAAAAATATATAAGCCTATGGGCGGCAAAAAGTTAAATCCGGCCCTGCTTGGGACAGCCGTATTTCTACTGGAAAAACAGACTTTTACAAATGTGATCAGTATTTTTAAATTGGATTTATAACCTTACAAAATTTGTATTGTGGGAAATGTCGTAAATATAATAAAGCAAATATTTACTAAACTAAGTAATTTTCTTTTAACATTGTTAGACTGCCTTTAATGTGTATCTACTTTATAATAATATACATAACTCGTGAAAATATCGAAGACAAGTTTATAGCCTATTATTAAAATCATAAAAAATTTAGTTCCTTATTGAAACTAACGGTAAGTTGAAACCTGTTGATCCGTGTTTTTACTATTTTACTTCAGCGTTAAACGATTTCGTAATTGGCTTTAATTTTAAGAGACGATTTTTTTGCGGGAAAATTTAATATACAATTAAATATTTTACGTTTTAGGTGTATTGAGTAACTAATAATAAACTGCATGTCAAAATCTCCGTTACGAACAAAATTTTAGCATTACTTTTAAGCCTTGTTAGTTTTAATAAGTAGTTATATACAAGGAGTTTAAAAAAGTTTTAAACAATTGGAAGTTTTGGTAATTGTTTAAAATCGCGACTCCCCAAATTTTTGGCCATAAAAAATTGAAAATCTGAGTTATAAGTGTTTTTTTAAATTATTCTACTTTTCGGAGCATTGAAGAATATAAATGAATAAATATTCAATATTTTGATTTTCTTGGAGTCAATTCAATTTAAAAATCATACAATTTCAGATTTTTTTGTTTTTGCTTAAAATTTTTATTCTTTTTTTAGACTTCTATTTTTTTCCTAATTTATTTTTCGATTTTTTTATAATTTTTTAAAAATTTGCAAAATTCCGAATATTTATTTTTTATCAAATACTTTTATTCTTAGAGTATATCAAAAATAAAATAGTTAAAAAAAATTATAAAAAATTTCAATTTTTTAGTTAATTTTTTTCCTTGAAAAATCCAAAAGTTGAGATTTTTATTATTTTTTTTTTTATTATTTGTCCTTACACGTAAAACAAGATCACTAGATATTGTTAAACCTAAATGGATGCATTTTATTAACGATAAACTTGAAAAACACCCAATTTTTTTATCTTTTACAGTAGAGTCACGCTAATCCGAACTAATTGGGACCGAAACCTGTTCAGATTAGCGAAAATTCGGATTAGGCGGAAGTTTGTCACATAATACCGTACTATTGTCTTTTTGAGGCATATTTAGCGTCTAATGTGTAAAATATTAAAGGTCAGACGCTAAATACACCTTTATTATTTAATGAAAATGGTTTAAAGCCGATTCAGTGCATTGCGTCAGATTACTGACTTTAAATTGTGCTAGTCAATAGTTTGTAAGTGTCTAACAAATAAATAAATTATTTATACGATTTTGTTATTATACCTACGACGTTACTTAAAAAAAACTTTTTTTTCTTTACTTTTCCTAGTTCCTGAATTTTATAAAAAAAAAAATTCCTGGCCCCGTTTGGATAAGGCCGATTTTCGGATAAGCGAGGTTTGGTTTGGCTGGGCTCTAGTGTTTTTTTTTTAAGTAAAAAAATTAACAATGACAAATTTTTTAAATCTGAATCTTTCCTAAAAAAATCGTAAATGCGCCGTAAAATATAACATAAAAAAAAAACATGTAAATATTTTTATTTTTAACTTTTTATAGCCAAAAATATGTGAAACCGCGATTCTAAACAATTATTAATTTTTTTTTGTTTTGAAGTATCCAATTTTTTTTACGGAAATTAGTTGTGCATATCGAATAACCTTAAAGAAACTTTTAGACTTGTCACGTGACAGCCGTTATGGCGGCAAGTTTAAGAAATATAGAAGAAGTTATTAGACAAAACTTTTGAAAAGTGAAAAGTAGGTTTAAGACTTATTAACCAAATTTTAAAGAAATTGTTTTTTTTTTGCGACATACTGTAGTCTTTTTTTTCTACTTATAAAATGCTAATGTGATGCTATGCTTGTTTCAATGCCCTGTATCTAAAAGCAAATATACCATGCTCAATAAACAAATTAAATTCTAAACTTAGTGTTCAATATCTTGATTATTGTTCTTTATTTAAATCAAAACCTAGGAATTATACCGTAAATGTCCAAAAATAAAATTAAAGGTAACTTTATTTTCAAATTTATCTTTTAAAATTAAAATATTAAACTGCATCTTTTTTTTTTCGAAAAATAATTTGTTTTCATCCAAAACGATATGGTGCTCATAAAAAGAGTTCTAGTAACGAAAAGCAAAATTTATAATTCAGAAATACAGGATATATATAGGAAGGTTTTGAATATTTATGTTTTTCCCTATTGAGTAAATACGCCTAAAACTAAATTTAAAGCACTATTGTCTAATAAATTTTTTGTCTATATTAAAACCTAAACTCAATTTTTTACATATTGCAGTTTTCAAATTTGCCGGCATAGAAAAAGTCACGTGAAAAGTGTCAACTTTTTTAAGAAAAATTATTCGACATGCACATGCATGTTATTGCCGCAAAACTTTTTTAAATAATATCACAATTAAAAAAAATATCTGGAATTTTTGACATACCGGAAAATAACGAATAAAAACCAATTTTCATTGATGCATTTTAAAAATACTACAAAAACTTAAGAGTGCATTTACGCTACACCTTAGGGGTCGGGCGAAAGGACACGGAGACGCTGGGCGAAGACTAACAAACTCTCACTACCACAATTTTCATATAACCGCATTAAAAATATTTTATTTTATTTAGGTTCCCCCGAATTCGGTGTATCGATGCGATCGATCGAAGTTGTTTCCGAATGCAAGCCTACAGGAGATAACGTTTTTCGGTAACTATTTTTCACTTAAATTACATAAATTATACACCACTTTAAAGGTAAGGAAATAACCTATGCCTCTGTAACGAATTTTTAAAATATGAGTCGAGTTAAGAAAAAATAGTATCTAAACATAACCGATTTTAGGGTGACTCTTATTCAAGGAAATATTAAAAACTAAATCCAAATATAAAAAACTATTACAGCAGAAGCCTAGATTTAATTGTTGGCTTTCATATAGTTTTTAAAAATTATCGATAACTTATACCGTTTTTGAGAAAAACGTTATGTCCTGAACCCCAAATTGGATCCAATTTTCGGGGCGCGAATGGACTCTTAAGGGTAAAAAATTATTTTTATTTTAAATGCCACGTTTCGTTTCTTCCGATTTTTTTAAGAATCACATAAAATAAAAAATTACGAATATAGCTTAACCATATAATACTATTTATATAACACTAGTCTTTTTTAGATTTTTACATCCCTCCTCTAGCAGGTAATATAGGAACCTAAAAATATTTTCCCATGATTAACTCGGCACACTTTTCCCATAAGGATTTTTTTTTCGAAGTTCTAAAACGATTACTTTCTGAATTACATAACTCTTTACCTATAATGGAACACCCGGTATATAACTGATTTTGAATGCACACGTGTACCAAAACTTCGGAGATACATTTACCGATAAAAATAAATCTTTTCAGGCAAGGCGTAATCGTAGCACCGAGCAAATGAATATAAATGGAAATCCAACAAAGTAAGTTTAATGAAGCTAAGGTGGGAAATGATGTTAAGTTTACAAAGAAACATCTCTCATAAATATTCAGTTGGGACTTAAAGGATCAACCATTTCTGCGTACCGTTAGTATTATATGAAGTATAATATATAGAACGATAGATGAAGAATATAGCTTAACACAACACAAACACAAAATGCTGAAAGTTACATGTTAAAAATAGAGAATATCAACGAACTTAAGGACTAGAATTAACGCGACGCCAGTTTGTAGGAAGGGTGTTTGGTATAGTGATCTGTTTGTTTTGTGTTTTGGAAAAACGTAAACAAATTGCCAGATCTCAAAAATTAAAATTAGGAAAGTATCTTGAAAATGTAATAAAATTATTCAAAAATATTGGTTTTTGTGTTAAAATAGGCAACATCGATTTAAATGTAAATATTAATTGATATGACAGTTCCAAGATCCGATTGCACCGGCAACAAGTTTGATTTGGACAGCTGCTGTATTCGTTTGATAAAAAATTATATTAAATCAGGTATTGTACGGCATTTTGATGTAATTTTATCTCTTTCTTTTAGGTTGTATTATTCAATAACACGTCTTGTAAACTGATTCTATCAACAGCAATCTAATTGAGCATCTAAAGTGAATGATGGCTCCCAGACCAACAAGGGAGTAGAAGCTGGCATCTATGGAGACGCCCCTTGCGGATTAAAAAAAAGGGAGTAAAGGAAAACACATCGTCATTTACTTAGACAGCCAAGCGGCCCTGAAGGCCATCAGTCCTCCAAAAGTTAATTCCAAACTAGTGGAGGACTGTATACAGGCCCTGGAAAAAGTCGGCTTGGCGAACAAACTTACGGTAGTCTGGGTAGGGCACGAGGGCCACCCGTGTAACGAAGAGGCCGACGACCTAGCCAAAGGAGGATCAGCCATGGAAATGATAGGCCCGGAGCCATTCTATGGAATCTCGGCAGGCCTCTTTAAAGCATCTATTAAGAGTTGGGTAAACAGAGAGTTTCAAAGCTGGTGGGTACAACGACATGTAAAGCAGTTTATTAAGATCTGCTTGGCCAAGTTTACTTTGGACCTACTGAGCCACAGTCGTAAGGTAGTAAGGATAACGGTGGAAGGGTGTTATACCCACTCACTTAAGTGGTACGGTAGGTCAACTAACAGGACATTGCAAACTCAACAAGCACCTGGAAAGAATAGGCCTGGTAGAGGATAGCCTGTGTAGGTTCCGCCAGGAGGCTGAAGAAACAGCCGTACATGTGTGGTGCCATTGTGAACAAAACGTTACAAAAACTCTGCCGCCTTGCCAAACAAGGATTGTTTACTTTATTTCTATCCAAGAATTCGTTAGGGAATATTAAAGAGTCCGCGGGAAAAACGCTCTACTTTCAGAGGTGGGATGAATCAGTAATTTTATAAACACCTACATACCAGAAGATCCCAACGCTTTATGAATAACACGTAAAAACAGTTTAATGTTTGTGAAATGTTTTTTGGTAGCTATAGAGATATTATTAATAAAAAGTTCAACATAGCTTTTGGAAATTTCCGTTCTAATATGTTTATTTGGTGACGAAATTAGTCTAAAATTAAAAAAAATATATATGTAGTGTTGCCCAAATACAATACCAAGATGGCATTTAGCAAATTTTGGTATTGGTCTTGCACCAATACACCTGGTCTTGGTCTTGGTATTGCGCTCTCAGTCTTGATCTTGGTTTTGGTCATGCAGCAAGTCTTGCAATTACCTATCACCATTTTGTTATTTATTAAACAAGTTAATTAAGATCTCAAAACAAAGAAAATGAGTAGCTTTTAAGCTTAACTTAACAATATTTTAAAGATATTGTCAACATAGATAGGGGTAGGCCCTCACGTCATATGGATGTATAACAAAGACAATCTGTATAATTTACCACTTATTTAAATAAAAATACAACAGAAATTAAATTATAGTAGAGCAGCTTTGACGTATGGTTGATTAGTATTAATTCTTTTGGCCAAAAATTGATATCTGTAATTAATACAATAGCTCTTAGTGGAACTCTATAACAAAGATAGAAGGAATCGTGGTTTTGATACCGTGCTAGGAAACTTCTATCAATATTGCTATTAATTAAAAGTTAATTTTTGTTTATAATAAATATCTTATACATTAATCTATATTATTTTGTTTCTCTTTAATTCCTGTGAATCGAAACAGGAACGAGAAATACATAACATCAAAGAAAAAGTGGTGGAAATACACAAAAACTGAGTTGAATATTATTATATAGCAGAAAAAAATGTAAAAGTCTATATTGTTTTCTTAATGTAAGTTTGTGTATAAAAAAAACTCTTAAATAATGCGTTATTACGTTAAAAAAATAGGTAGATTTTAATTTGTAAAATTCGGTAAATTAAATAAAATATGATAACGCTGACTCTGCCGGCTTGGTGAAATTCAGAATTTGCATTTTATATTGTGAATCTAAAAACCCAGATGTTAATTTGACGGGGGCGTTTTATAACTGAATTTGAAATGCTCTTTTCCAAAATATTTTATTAAAAAATATATTTGGCAAAAGAGTTAATAAGGTATAAAGGATTATCTTTGGCCAGTAAAAAAGATACAAGCCAGAACTCTATTACAAAACTCTTCTATATGGATATTTTTCCGTTGTTAGTACTTAGGCTTTGAGCCTTTGTCGACTAAACTAAAAAAAAAGGTGTGTTAAAATCAAAGCATGATTATGTTTGACACCATCCAAATTAATAGCAAAAATGTTTCACATACTTTTATAACTCAACACCGTAAGATTAATTTTGAACGTCACAAGTATTTAAATCTCAATTTAAACTTGGTTTATTTTAGGAACTCGTTTAGGCAACTTAAACTTAACTACGAAATCGTGTTATGTTATAATTCCTTAAGTTAGAACTTCCTGGGAACCTTTTTGTATATTTTGCCGCATACCAGAGGTGTTAATAGGTTTTGGAAAAACAGCCGCAGATTTAACTGTTTGGAAAAATATTTAATATTAAAGAAAACATATAAACTAAATTGAAAGTTGTTCATGGATTTCCTGCCTAATTATCCTGTATACGAGCACTCTGGTACACATCATAACAAATAGAAAAGGTTTCAGAAGTGCTAATATTTTCTTTTAATTAAATATTAATAATTTAAACGACATTAAAATTAGCAGGCTGATGTAAATTTCAAAAAATCAGTAGTTTTAGTGTGCAGTTCTTGTGTATTTCACTAAAACTCTATGACTTTTAGTTTAATTTTCACAACCCAACATAGTTAACATTTCTAGGCAAGGTGCAAATTTAACTTGGATTAACAATTCCATATTTATTTAATGTCAATAAGAAACACCCTTTTTATCAGTAAATGATTTAAATATCCAAAAGTGTATACAAGTATATTCAAAAGATATTGCATATACAGGGTGTAAAAAGTATGATGCTCAAATTTTTAATGGGCGATAGTGGAGTTCAATACAAGCCAAAAACACATGGGTCAAAAGTTAATTGTTTTCGAAATATGGCCTTTCAAAGTTTAAAAAATTTGGCAACAGCGCGCCCACTTCATCACTTATCGAGTCGAACGTTGAACGTTTTTTGCGAGATTTTACATATTTACACTTTTTTTTAAGATGTTTATTTACATTTTATTTGTAATTAAAAATAATTGACCTTACCACACATAAAATTTAGCTTGATATCCATTTTAAAAACACAAATTATGATGTTTTAAAACAGCACTTTTTTATTTAAAGATAGAATGTCTCTAATTATAAAAAAAGAAACAACTGTGAACTGTGGGATGTGATATGTTAACTTCGCGGCCTAATGACCTCGTACTAGTTCTAGGATTTTTTTTCGCGATTTCCAAAATTATTTTCTCTTGTTTCACAGTTCTATACGTACCTCTCGGGATTTCTCGGTTGCACCAAAGATAATACTACTACGGATAAGATGAACCATTCAATGCTATATTTTTGATACCCCTAATGGACTTTGGCTAACGCGAGCCGATGTCCATCGAGAGATTTTCGCGCTATCCTTGAACGAAAGTTAAACAGTGTTGCCGGCAGGCCTTTACTATTGGCGTGATGAAACGCGAGTAGAAAAAACACAATCCGTTTAGCCGCCCGCTTTCGCTACTTCGTGTTCCGAATAAGGTATAAGCGACAGACATTGACAATGTCGCACGGTTTGTTTCGCTGGGGCAGGGGTTACCGACTTAATTTTATTCGCATTTACGGAAGCATTGATATCTTCGAACTGATTCAAAACGCCCCATTTAAATGAACCATCTATTCGGAGTAGTATTATCTTTGGTTGCACACATCCCGTTTCGAAAACTCTTTGGTGCCGTTGTGGAAATCTTTCACGGTAAATTTGAGCTGCTACATTAGCATTATGGTTTGCTTCGGCGTAAATTGTTAACATATCGGCATATTCCGATCATTATTGAAAACATAATTTTGAACTTCAAGGCACGAAATAAAAAACGGACAAAAATACCGCAGCGACTAAACATAATACAAAGTGACTGACTTAACGAACTCTAGCGCTGTTGCCAATTGTTTTATAAATATTTAACTGGGAGAAACATTATTATTATTATTATTATTTAATTTGTAGACTAACACATTTAACACTTAGTTTTTTTTTATTGGCCAATAAATCTGCCCATGAACGATTAAGACGAAAGTTGTCAATTGTTAAGCGTTTCAGAAATAATTGCTACCAAAGTTTATAAATATTAAAGTTTGGACAAAAATCTGTCAAGTTTTAACACATATGCCATATAAACTTTTTGACTTGTTTTGAGCCCCACTATCGCCCATTAAAATCGTGAGCATCATACTTTTTACACCTGGTATTTAACGAAAAATGACAATTTGTATCGTATAATCTAAAAATGTAATAATCAGTAATATGTTTACTGATTCACCCTGTTTTATTTTTACTAACAAAATGCGTTTTAAGAAAAAAATGGCAACTCCCAGTAATTCTGCATAATATATGTTTTATTAAAAAAAAAACACAGATCCATTTCTTTGTCATACAGTATATTAAATTGTATAAATAATCATTCAGATTAATGATAACGTTAATTTATTAGATGTTCTTAATTATAACCAATTAATGATTTAAAATCACTTTTTGTTTCGCCTTCGGTAAAAAAAGAGAAAATTGACGACTTCAATATTTATTCGCTAATAGTTAAGAGAAAGCAGCAAATTTCGCTTTCAGAGTCAAGGTCTATGTCGAAGATTGGGATTTATACGTTTTTCCCATGATTTACTTAACGATCTAGAATCGTTTTTAAATCTAGTTTAAAAATGTATTTATTATATTATAACAGTAAAAAGCTTTCCACATTAAAAAAAATGTTTATTGGACCGAAAAGAGATTAAAGTTACCACGCGTTACATTATCTAGGCTCACTCTAGTGCGCCAGGTCATGTTTCGGCCTGATGCACGCAGTGTGTCTAGCCGAAAAGTTGATTTCCTAAGAAAATTAGTTAAGTATCCTAAAAATATGGTTCATGGTTTAAACGATTCGGAATGGCATCTAGAAAAAGACGTATTTTGGAATTTTCCTGCAAAAACAAATTACCATTATTTAGATTTCACAAGAAGGTATTTATTTAGCACAAAACTAGTTTGTAGTGTAATTTTTTGCACTTTAAAAAAAAAAAATTTGGAAAAAAATAAAGAATTTTAAGGGCTAATGACTAAAAACCACTAAGTCGAAAAAAATTGTTTTCATTGTATTTTGACCTTTTTGGGTTGATTTCCTAAGCCCAGGACAAAAAAATACTAGAATACAAGAGTATACTTGCTAGTGATTCTCAAGAGGCTGTCGTCCTGGGGATGCACATAATAAGGGGCTCTAGCTGGGTCTGATACTGTGAACTGAAATGGCAGATTGCCTCGTAGCAGAGACATACATTCAACAAATAAAAGAACTTTATGTCAATATACAACAGTAAAAAAATATATATTAAATAATCGTATAATTAGTAGATTTTTCAATACTTAAAATACATAGTTTTAAAGACACTGACAGTCTTAGGTTTGTATGTTTTGCTTTATAGTCCAGTAAATGAAAGAACAAAGCTGTAAGTAAATCTGAACAGCTTTCCCTTGTGGCGCCATTCTTAGGTCTTTGGATATGCTCTCGAGCGAAATTTTTTTTATCAACATTAACAGGTGGGAAAGGGCTAAAAATGGCCCCTTAAGTCCCGAAAAATGGTTTTCCGCTAATATCTCCCAAAATATGCGAATTGGATAATTTTTGTTTAAAAAAAATAGGATTGCCTTGTAGTCTACAAAAACGGTTCTTATAATTTTTTTTGAAAAATCGATAGTTTTCGAGATGACGGGACCCAAGAGTCCCCTCATTTCAACTGCCGCTTTACCGCTAGAATGCCGCTATCTTCATGGATTCACTTATAAGCGGGCGGACGAATTGTTTCATTACTCGGGCAATAATGTACATTTTTTATTTATTTAAAGTTCTTCGGAATGAGAAAACCCGTACCTATTATTGCATATGAGTTTGGGTCCATTCTGATTTTTCTAGAATATTAAAAAAAGGGTCAATTTTTTTTCACAATATTTTGGGAGTTTCTCATTAATTTATTGATTTTTTTTTTTAAATGGTTTGTTCAATAACATTTCTTTTATAAAATGAGACCTTAGCAAGTGTTCAATGATCCCAGAAAATTTCCTTCACCATCTTTTTTGCGTTTTGATAAAAAATTATTTTGCCCATTTAGCCTACTACCACATCTATCCAGTGTGGAATGTGATCGATTTTTCGACGGCCGTATTTTGGCAGATATTTGCTGGAAACTCATTTTTGGAACTTTGGGGGATCATTTTCAGCGGGTTCCCACGCTGAAAAAGTTTATCACGAATCGTGATAAACTTTTTCTCGCTCAAAAGCATTCGCAAAGACCTAAGAATTGCGCCACAAATTAAAACTGTACAGATTTATTTGCAGCTTTGGGTACTTAGGTCTTTTAGGTACTATTAAAAGTTGTCAACGAAAGGAATATTTTTTAAAATAAAATTGACAGATTTTGACACATTTTAATTTGTTGCTCCATTTTCAAAAAACACCATTAATAATCTTCATGTT
>JAHBCN010018925.1:0-16457 GCA_019359885.1 Listronotus oregonensis
GAACAAGATTGTCTGTTTAAAAAATTTGCCCACAGGTAACCAGGAGGCTGACCCCCCCGACAAAATCATTGCCAAACAACATTTCAAGGGACTGAGAAAAAAATTGGGATTGCAAGAAAAATAAGAAGAGATACTTTTTTTTTTTAATTATAAACTATTTTTAATAATTTAAATTTTTTCATGATCTGGTTGGGTTTTTTGGGGTTTTTTTCCCTAGCCCAAGCAACAAATGTTGGATCATCAGTTGTTAATTCCCTATAAGCCGAAAGTAACAATTTCAAACTCATTTTTTTTTGAGGGGGTGTGTTGGCTTAGCAAAAATAATATTCGTAATCTTTATGATTGTTTAGTCATAAAGTTACCCTTTTGGGGAAAGCTTTTTTGGTTATTTTTAAGCCCCGCCTTTATATTAGTCAACAGTTTTGTATCAGTGTTATGTTTAAGTTAAGATATACAACACACACTAACAAGTCAGTCATAAGATAGGTGTTAGCTAAAGACAAAAAAAAATTACGGCTCTAAATAAAACAAAATTTTTTTTTACAATCACCGTGTTTCAAAAACCACCATACCTGCTAATAGATACTACCGTGGAACACAAAAGAAAGGCCTTGAAAAAAAAATTTTTTAACGAGAGATGTAGACCGCATATAAAGCGCTGAACTGGCTTTCCACCAAAAATAAGAAAGTAGACATCATTTATACCACCTGGATATTTTTTATCGCTATCACGGTCTTTTGAGGTTATGTTTCTTGGTCCAAATCTATCAGGAAGGTATCTTGGGGGGGAAAAACACTAGAAACAATAGAAACTCTTCAAAGTGTGCAGTTCCAACAAAGAAGTCGCAGATAACAGTTAAAAAAAAAAGGACACTGAGTTTTCGATAACATTTTTTTTTGAGGTTATGTTTCTCGGTTCAAATTCAGGGGGAGAGTATTATCGAAGGAAAAATTAGAGTGGACATCATTTTTAAAAAAAAGGGATACTGTATTTTTGATATGTGGTATTTTTGGGGTTATGTTTTGTGGCTCGAATCGCTCGAGTTAGTGTGGTTTAACTGGGAAAACACAAAAAAAGTTAAAGTTAAAAAAATGTACACCAACTGAATATCATATTTTTTATATCATGAATTTTGAGGTTATATCTGCTGTTTTAAAAAAACTGTGACGTGATGGGGCCAAACGGACCTCAGATTCGTGTTCAGCGCGGCAAAATACTTAAGGATCACATACTTTCCTTAAAAGAGCATGACTTTTTTTGTAAACCTGTTATTATATATGATATGGTAAAATAATGTAGGTTAAAATAATATTCTAAAGCAATATAAACTTTTCAGCTTTCGTGAATATACAGAAATGCCTAAAACAAGAAATAAATTTTTAGTTGGCATCACGTTAGAATCATTTTTTTTTTTTTAAAATATTATTTAATCCGAAAAAAATCAATTAAAATTTAATAGGTATGAAAAAAGAATGTGCCATACGCCTTACTAGCAAAAAAATTTTTCCCTTTTTAATCAATAAATGATATGCGAGAAGCGAGATATCTTCAAGTTAATTAATAATTTCCGAGAATCATAAACATGTAACATCATGTCAAAATTTTTGTTTACGATCATTTTAGATGGGGGTCAAAAACCGATAGTCGTAAAATACAAATCAATCTATTTTTGATGTAACGTTCTTTCAACATAATGTGATATGTAGTTTAATTTATTTTGTACAACAAGAAGAGATAGTCTGATAAAAAATTTTCTCCATCTGAATTTTTAAAGGGAAAAGTACATTTTTTTTTTTATTTTTTTTATTGTCAATTATAAGAGTCAGTGGCGTAGTATCGGAGGAACAGGCGGGGCAGTGCACCGAGTCCCCCAAGCTCATGGATCCCTTAAGCGCCCTTTAAAAAAAAATTAAATAAATTTTGGGAATTACATAAAAAAATTTTTAATTTTTTTTGCTCCGGGCCCCCGAAATCCCTAACCTTTTTTAATAAAACCCAAAAAGGGCCCCCCGGCAGGGGGTTCGGGGGGAGGCCGTCGACCCCGCCTGGGTTTTTTTAAAAAATTTCTTAAAATAAAAAACCCCTTTTTAAGTCATTAAATTTTACAAAATCCCCCAAAAAATTTAAATTAATATGATTATTATTATTTCGAAATTAAAGTTGTGGTATTTTTATTTGTTTTTTTTAAACCAATTAATTCTAGACTAGTAAATTGACTTAAATGGCAAGTTATTTTAAAAAAAATTTAAACTCGTAGGGAGTCCCCCCCCCGAATAATCCTGCACTATAAATCAAGATAAGAACTTTACATACTACTCCGGTCAATCTAGACATTCAAAGGTATAGTCTGTCTCAAAGTATACCGTGTTAGCCCCTTTTTTAAATGAATTCAAAAAAAAAAATTATTTTCTAACAAATATTACTGGATTTCAGTTTTTGAACTTGATGAAGCTGGTGCTTTGAATAGCAGACGGCTGTGGGGGGGTTGCGTTATCCCATGACAATAATACCGTTGTTTGGAATATTTTTTAAAAGATAATTTTGAAACCAGTTTTCAAAAAGTTCTGCACGTGTATCCTCATGATAATCCCCAAAAAAGAATCCTTAATATTCTTTGCAGACAACAGCAAGCAGTTTGGGACAAATACGTCTTCTGAACCAGCGTGTATTATGGTAATCGTTTTCCTTTATTTGAAGGTGCTTTCGTCTGACAGTTTTGACTGGAATCAACCCATCCTTTGGATAATGTGTCGTGTGTATCGAACCATGTTGTCTATTTTGGAGTATTTAAATCCCATTTTACAAACAACTCTATGGAGGGGGGGTCGGCTAATATTTATATTGGCTTCGTCTTCGTCTAGCTTCGTTTTTAGTTTATCCCCAAAAAAAAGGGAAAAACTCCGCTTTCATAAAGACAATATATTTTTTTTTTTATTGGGCCGATACTATTGTCTATACGGTGGGATTGAAAATCACTACGTTTTTTTTTTTTTTTTCAATTCTTCACTAATAATAATATCTCTTATCGATGATTTTGGAGTTTTTGTAAGTAGACAGGTTTCTTTTAAAGCTTCTTGTTTAATTAGACCTCTACTGATTAAAGTTTCATACACATTTTTCACAACCTGTTTTGCATCTAATGACAAACGATTTCGACGCGACATAGTTATATTCTCGTAAAACAACTTTTTCGAAACGCACAGTAAAAACGGTTATTCAACACTGCCACTAAAATATTAGCCAAAATATTTATATGCCTAATGGTTAATACTCAAAGGAAAAACCTGGCCCCCCCCTTTCCCCCTTTTGAACACATGGGTTAACCCAATAACAATATGTAATAAAATCGTTAAAGGTTTATTGGGGTATGGTCCGTCAAAAGCCATAACGATATACTTTGGGGAGACTATACATTTTACATTAAGCTGAAAGTAAGTAAAATTGTTCAAAAAAATAATAAAAAATAACATTTCCAAATTTCCATCGTTCCGGTACGTGGAAAAAAATTGACTCGTGGTCAAAGGTCAAAAATTTTTTTTTTTCGATTTTTTTTAAAAAGGGGGAAGGTTTTATCGTAAAATCACTTTAGTCAAAAATGGAAAAAATTTTACAATTATCTATAAGGAAGGTGTCAATTTTTTTTTTCCTTTTAAAAAACCCCCGTTCCTGAGAAAAATAACGATTCAAAAAGTTGTGAGCGTCATTGAAGGGGAGATTTAGTTTAATGTCCTAAAGTTTAAAAAAAAAAATAATTCAACCCACAAGAAGTTATCACCAACGGAACGTTTTTTTTTTTGTATGTACGGAGCTCCTAAAAAAAAATACCTGCTTAGATAAGTATCGATATGCATTTTTTTTTTAAAAAATCGACATAAAAAACAAGTGGAGTTAGCTTGACTTTCTCCAATAGGCCAGGAAACGAATCCCGGGGAAAAAACCTTCCATTCGGAAGTAAATAGGGCTAAGCGTATTATTGTTTTAAGTGGTGGGGGTTTCCCTTAGAAGTAACATAAAAAAGCCCCCAGCCCTAGACCTTGTGAGTTATGGGGGGGGGGGGGAAAAAGGGGCGGTTTTGGGGGTTTTTTTCCCGGTATTATCTCGAAAACTAAGCGTCTTAGCAAAAAAGTCATTCTATAAAAAATGAAATTAAATTAAATTGTCTAAAAAAAAACCATTTGTTTTTGAGAGTAGAGTTAAGGGGGGGATACCTTGAAAATGCAAAAAAGTATGAAAAACCATGTTTTTGTCGTTCAAAATTCATGTAAATTGATTGTATGACTTGAAATCAACAAACAACATGGTTGATGGTTTTTTCCCCCTACTCCATCGTGTTAAGTGGAATGTTGGCGGGGGTTTTTTAAATTTTAAAATATGCGACCTGTACGTTACGTACATTATCAACCACTATGGTGAACAGTGCACTGTGGTATTTGATGGCTACGGTGATGCAAACAGCACTAAAAGGGCTGAGAAAAAACAAAAGGGCAAAAAAAAAACCTCAGTCAATATCCACTTTGACGGGACCACATCCTGCACTGTTAAGGGGACATTTTTTGTCTAAGGAGTCCAACAAAACCAGGCTTATCAACATGTTTAAAAAAAAAAAATTGAAGACCAAGGACTAAGGAGGGCAGTAGTACCCCCAGAAGACGCGGGGTCCCCAAAAACGTTAGCTGTGGTTTGCAAGCAGCCGACAAACCAAACTGTGACAGTAATGGGGGAAAGGGATAGACCTGTTGGTTTGCTTTTGCACTAACCCCCACTGAGAAAGAGATGCTTTTTTTTTAAGCCAGGCCAAGACCATTTTATTACTCCATTCGTTCAGCGGTTGTGATACTACCTCCGCTATTTATAACAAGAGAAAAGGGGGGGTGTGGTGAAAAATGCCAAAATGTAAAAGTTATAAAAATTTTATTTTTGTTTTCTTTTACAATATGTTGGTAGTAGAAAGAAAGAGTTTTAAAAGGTATTAACGAAAATGTAACTATAGTTTTCTTAACCAGAACGTGTGTGGTAATAGAAATTTTTTTAGTAATAAACTTTGTTTTGTAGAGTTGAGATTATTACATATGTTAAAAACAGCGAATTGAAAACAGTAGGTACAATAACAGACGGTTCTGGTTAGCATAAGCCATTCAGAGATGAATGCGCGAGTTAGAAGTGAAGTACTGGTACGAATGACATGACCAAATTTTTTTTCCCCCCCTTTTTTTTTCCACATAATGGCATTTGCACCAGCGCCAGTGGCATGATATGAGGTAGACTGTTTCAAAAATGGCTACAAAACGCCAGCTTCACCGAATTTTTTTTTTTTTAAAAAAAAGCTCAAAAAATTTTAAAAAAAAATTGTCGGAGCCCTATTTAAAGTTTTTTTTTTAAATTTTGCCTCAATTTAAAAAAAGGGGAACTAAAAATTTTTATTTTGGGGAAAACATATTTTTACTCGATATTTTGGGCCCCAAAAATTGTGAATTTTTTTGCGATCCCTCAGCAACACAGGACATGGTAGCTGATGCAGGAGAGCTGCTTATTTTTTTGGGGGTTTTACCAGGCCCCCCCCAAAAAGCAGACCTGAACCGGATACGACCCAGGCCTTTGTTAAAGCCTCGACAAAGCCAAAGCCTGATTTTGCGGCACTTCCATCTACCAGAGGCGCAGCTCGCCAACACTTACTTACAATTAGAGTTCATTTGCAGGTTTGTATCAATGTATGCTTTGTTTACATTGACTTATAATTTGTATAACTGTGTTTACAAAGAACAAATTATTGTTTGCAAATTCAACAATGGCTATATGGAGATCAGCAGAAAGATTCAACTGTTTGGGGGGGGGATTAGGGGGGGGGGGTGGTTTTTCCCCCCTCCTGTCACCAGCACGGACCCAGTTGCGCCAGAATCCGTCCTAAATGACATATTTTGCGGGGTAAAAAAGGTTGCGGGGGGGCCCTTGCGGGTGCCGCAAAGCAGGCATCCCTGCTCGCTTGTCTGCAGCACTTGCCGCGCTGCGTGCACCAACGGCCCTCCCCAAAAATCGGCATCAATGGCGACGACGATGATGATAATCTTGACGATGAACTTAAACTATAATTATTACTTGATATTGTCTGTAAACATTTCGTATATAAAATGTTTGACTTTTTTTTATCAACCTTCCGCAATAAAAGTTTTTTTTTTTTTTGTTATTTTGATTTTCAAACTCACATACACCCTTTTTAAAAAAATGCTCTTAGCCAAAATTAAATAAAAAAATTTTTTTTTGACAATTCAATTTACTTTCATTTTGCATAGAATGACTTTTTCGCTAAGACGCTTGGTTTTCGAGATAATAACGAAAAACCTTAAAACCGCCCCTTCCCCCTTTCCCCCCCCCCCCCAACGCACAAAAGGGGGGGGGGTGGGGACTTTTGGGGCTTTTATGGTCACCTCTACCACTTAAAACAATAATCCGCTTAGCACTATTTATTTCCGAATTCATGTTTTCGTTTCCTGGCCTACAACCCTTCAGTTGCTGCCCATCAACATCTTTTTCGGGTATATAATCAAGTTTAAGTGTGGCTTGGCTATCCGCTAGATCAAAAAGATTGGGGTTGGAAGTTGGTCGATAATACATTAGAACCGATTCAGACTTTATACACACCTGCGCCGGAGAAACTGCTAACCACAATTTTTTGCAACTGTAAAAAGGAATGCAGTACTAAATGTGGTTGCAAAAAAGTTAGACTATTTTGTTTTCTGGCATGCACGAATTGTCAAGGGATCTGTTCTAATGTTAAATCAGCAAAGCAGAGGATTTGTTTGATACTAACGAACAGACATGCGGTACATCGCTATTGACGCAATTCACTTACAGCCAGGATAAAGAAGAAGAAGATTAAAAAGAAGAAGAAGAAGAAAAAGAAGATCAAGAAGAAGAACAACAAGAAGAAGTTATTGAAGATTATAAATCGGACGAAAACATTTTTTTATTGTTTTCAATTTCCATCGCTTTTATCAATTCCAACCCTTGCGAATGTCTGTTATTATGCAATAATTTCCAATTAAACAGAATCACAAACACCTATGGAATGGGCCTACTGGGAAAACCACGTAAAAAAAAACGCGCTAAGTACACTAGGTAGGTAGGTAGGTTTAAAGTCAGTGGACTTTTTACGCCCTCCACTGCGACCGCTCGGTCTATTGTGGCTCACACCTTTTTATATTTCTCCCAATAAGATCAGACTTCTAATGAATATCAGATACCAGATTAGAAGAGTGTTCTTACATCTTCTCTAACTCGTGTCGCTACCGGACACAAACACAATGTGTTCTAATGTGTTTTGGTCTGGTCTCCTAGAGAGTATGACGAGCAGACGGTTAGACCTGTCATGCCCTCCTCTCCCGGTCTAGTGACGTGGGTAGCTACCAGATCCTTGTTACAGAAACCAGATGTTCTTTCTGAGGCCGCATCTCCGGCCTCACCTTATGAAAACGGTCCTATCCACTCTCTGTTTAAAGCCTGGGAACCCTTTTCTCTATAAGGCGGTTCTGTCCACCTTCTGTTTGGATTTAGGGATCCCTTTCCAAGCACCTGTTTGTTCGGATGGATTAGCCCTTCCCGTGAAACAGGCGCCGGTAACTTCAGGGGCACTTTTCGAAACGGATTCACCTGTTTCGGTCAGCGCATCTTTTTCTGCTTGTGTTTATCCGTTTCGGTCAGAGCACCTTTGTCACTTTTTTCCTATGAAAGCGGTTCTGTCCGCTTTCTGTTTGGAGCTAGGGAAGTAATAGACCACCACGGCAGAGCCCCGCTAAGTAAACTACCCCAGAGGTGGCGTGGAAACGTGTGCATACAATGACGCTTACAACTGAATCGTTATATCTCAGGAACGGTGGCTTTTAGGAAAAAAAAAATATTAATGCCTCTTTTATAAAAAATTGATGATCTACAATTTTTGTTAAAGGTGGTTTTACGATAAAACTTACTGTTTTAAAGAAAATTGCGAAAAACCCGTTTTTTTACCTTTGACATCGAGGAACGATAGGGAATTTTAAAATTTTATTTTAAATTATGTTTTAAACAATTTTACTTACTTTCAGCTTGATGTAAATTTATGTACCTTTACTTTTATTTTTTGGTCTAATTTGACTGGACTAATATGAGAATTTCTCTGTAAACTAGGCAACTAATTTTCCTTCTTCAGAGGAAAATATACCTAGATTAATACATATCGAGTTGAATGTTCCTTCTTCGAAGGAATGATACCTAGAATAATACACAACTAGAGGGGATTTTCCCTTTTAAGCCTATTATTGTCTCGACATACAGTCGCCTGGTTAGGTTTTTTTAATCGTTAATAATTTTATTTATTTATTATTATTATCACTGGGCAAACTTAAAAAGCATAAGAAGAACTACGTAGAAAGGAAGATTAATTGTATTAAATGTTATTGAGGCAGTTTTAAATAAGAACCAGGGGACTGTGCGTAACATTGGTAACAAAATTACCATTAGTTTTTTAAGGTGTATTATTTAATTAAAAAATAAATTCCTTTGATATTGTTAGTAAAAGTACATTAGATTTTAAATATTAAAATTATTTATTTTTTTAAATAATGGTGAGATAAACATCTATTTTGCCAGGGGACTGTTTTTGGGGACATGCAGGGGACTGTTTTTTGAGCATCATAAAAACGTTTTTATTTAATAAACTTTATTATACTCGATATTGTACAATGGAGAGGAGTTAATTAGGTGATTATTTTTTTAAGTCGAGTACAAATTATAAAATATACTATATTTTTCATATTATATCGGCCTGAGATAGTGAGTTGCCCAGTTTACAGACAAATAGCCATATTCTTCCTTTGCAGTCGCTACAAAATAAAATGTAAAACATAACTTGGTAGGAAATCGTCGAAACATTAAAATAATAACTAGAAAATTATTGGGTTTCAAAATAGAACATTATTTTAATGTGCACGTTATTAAATATAAGTATGACAGTACATACTTCAAGTATGTTTTAGTACAAATTCCAAAGGAAAATGCAATTTTACTTCCCTTCAAAACATCTCAAAGCAGAGTTACGCTTTTGATTTTTTTTACTAGTCTTGTAACTCATTGCACTCTGAATTGCATAGATTTACGAAACTACTTTAATTGAAATCGAAATTAATATTCTAATACATTTATTCCTTTTATTAATTTGGGCAAACTATGTGCAAATATTTCCAGATTACGTAAGGATTTACTTTTAATTCTACATAATGTAGACAGTTAAGGTATTTTTGTTGCAAAGTAGGTTTTGTTGGTCTTTGCTATAGATTGTGTTATTTATTTTTTTTATATTATATACTGCATTACACTGCACTACAGCTGACGATAAAGAGCTCAAAATTAAGTAGCCCTGGACCTTTAAAGTATTTAAATTTCAACCAGTATAGATAGGGCCTCAGTTCTATTTGCCCCAGAGCCCTTAGTTACGTAGCTACGCCACTGATTAGAGCAGGCGGTAAGTCGAGAATAAAAAACATATAGCGATAAATCTGATGGGTATGTATGGGAATCTAGAAAACTTTTTTGAGATACAAAGTCGGCTAAATGAGGGCAGAGTTAGACAACTTAAATCTTTCTTACAACAGCGTTTAAAAATAGCTATAACAGAGAAAAACATTTGGTCTTTCTTATGGTACCTTTAAACATAGCAGAAAATAACGTCATTGATTTAAAACAGACCTTTTATTCCTGAAATTTCATCTTTAACACCAATTTGTCTATTTAAAAGGTACCTGTAAAAAAAATTAAATAAGCTTTATTAAAAAATGAATTAAAAGCATTTTTATTTAAGTAAGAACATAGTTAACACAACAAAAAAATATTAATTATTTCTTAAATAGTGAACAATTTAATTGCTTTGCAGTTTTAAATATAAGTAATGTGGTTGTGACGTTGTGAACTCCCTGGGTACTGCTTAGCATAATTTTAAAAGCCCTCCAACATTTTTTTTTTAATTTAAGCTATAAATACAAAATATATTGTATTTAAAAAAAAAAGGTGATACTGTACATTATTTTCTTATGTGCCAAGATAACACAGGTGCTCAAAAAACAGTGGTATGTGCTGTGTGTCGGGCTAAGGACAAAAAGACTTTAAAACTTAAATTAAAGATCTTGTAAAAATACATAGTTTATGTCATATAAAGTTTCGTGGACCTTTTATAGTTTTTAAGATATTAACGTTTTGAATTTAAAAAAAAATCGTTAATATCAGAAATTACGCCTTTTCTTGATTATTTGCTGTTTGACCCCCAATTTTGACTTTAGAATCGTCTTAAGCAGAAAAAAATACGCCATTAAACCTTAGACCGAATCCCAGCACACAACTTTTTTTCATGGACCTGTAATTGACATGTCTTGATATATTTGTTTTTTTTATCACAATGCTGTTCAGGAATAGAATTATAACAATGTGATTATGCTGTAGTAATACTAATCAGACTATTACTAGGATACTTACAGGCTTTTACATTTTTGTTAAGAAGAGTGCCGATGCCGGTGGAGTTGCAGTCTTGGGATTAGTAAAACCAACGTGTAAAAGGTCCCACACGTTAGTTTTACCAATGACCTAACACTTACACTTCTCACCTTCACTTGCTACCTACTTAACAAAATGGCTTTGCCTTTAGTCTACACCAGTCTTTCTCAAAGTGGGCGATAACGCCCCTTTGTGGGCGCTGGAGGCCTAGAGGGCGGCGGTAAGGGGAAACAGAAAAAATGGGGAGCGGTGATGTGATTCTGGGGGGCGATGGGTCATTTGTAACTTCAGCTACTTCATATTTTAAAATTCACTGAAATTAAATCCTTCTACTACAAACATTCATTTATTAGTTCATATTTTTATCCTATTTTATTGTATAAAATAAATGAAACATATATAAAATATTTAATATTTTTAATGCGTTCACAACGTTATTTATATCTTAAGATATTTAGTAATAGGTATCAAACACTAACAGATATTCGTGTCTTCGTTGGTGCTTCGGAGGTCCCCACCTCCGAAGACACGTGTTAAAAATAGTGTTATATTGTTACGGCCAAGCAGAGCACTGGCCGAACGCGGAATTTTTTAATATAAATATAAAAAAAATTGAAGGTTCAATTATAATTCACGTTTGGCCCGAACAATATTGTAAATTTATTTTGCTCCGTATTTTGTCCGTCAACGTTCGTGGTCCGGCGACGACGTGATTATAGGTGTGTCGTTCAAACGATTCGCAAAAAAACGAATCAATGCACTGAGTCTATTTTGAGTACTTTTTCATCGTTTGCGATCAAAAACGAACCAGTTTGGATGATTCTTTTTTATATATAAGGTACTAAGTCGGAATCGGCTTAAACTCGAAGATTTGGTATTTTATGACGGAAAATCGGTGGTTTTTTGTGGTAGACCTGACAAGTAGCGAGCGGTCTGTTATATTTGATTTTGCTCACCTTACCAGGGGGGTATTAGGCAAACATTTTATGCATATTGTCGGTTCGAGTCAGTTTACTATTTGGCAATTAAAAGAACTTTTTTTTTTACTATTCTTTTGAACAAAGACTTAATTTGGAGGCACATTTGTATGTTTTATTAATCATAGTTTTTGAAAGTTTTATTCCAAATCTTTTTTTAAAGTAATAATTATACCAAAATGAAAAAATCTAAATAATTTTTTATTTAAGATAACTATCACATTTTTTGGTTCAAAACCGACCTCGCCCGATCCATCATAATAAAGTGAATCGGTTTAGAACGAATCTTTTCAAGTAAAATGAATCAAATGAATCGATTGAGAAAAAAAGATTCGAACTTCCTCCAGACGGACGTTCCCCGCATGCACGCATCCAATCGCCCGCCCTCCCGCCCCCGCCCGCTACCCCGATATTTTTAATATTGTAAAGTTGAATTTTATTATTTTTGCTCAATGTTAATTATTGTTAATTTTAAATAAAAGATAATCCTTATATTGTGAAGTTTTATTTTAGTGCCTCTCTGGTAAAAAAGTGTCATTTAGAATATAGGTTCAATTAAATTCCAGGCGAGACTCATGTTTTGAGATTTTTAAGGTGAAAAAAATGGGGGGCGCTACAAAATAACTGATTTTTAAAGTGGGCATTAGACCAAAAAAGGAGAACCTCTGGTCTACACCAAAGTCCATACTTGCAAAAAAATATATAAAATCGGAATTAAGAAAAAATAATGTTTTGACAGTATTATTATACCACTAAACTGTTTTTTTTTTAATTTCACAACTAAAAATTTAAATAATTTTATTAATTTTAGAATTAAACAAAATCCAAAGGCTGTATTTAAATGAAATTAAAAAAAAGTGGTACATTAGTACTGTTATGTGGAATAAAAAAAAAATACAGAATTGACATTATACACGATATTACAAAAATTTTTTTTTTTAATTAAGCATAGCTTTGACCATAATTTTTTAGGTAACCTATTTGCAATACACTGTTTATATACTACACTGTCAAAAAAATTAAGGGGACACTTTTTAATAAACTTGTCAAATATTAGCTTGGTGTTTTTAGACAAAAAAAAATTATATAGCTTAAATAAAAGGGATGTAAAAATACATAATTCATGTCAAATAAAATTTCTTTAGTTTATATGTTTTTGAACATTGAGTTTTAAATTTTTAAAATAAACTTAATATTTTAAAAAAACTATAAAGATACAAAAAAATATGGAACAAAAAATACAGTTTCAAATTGTCATATAAAAAATACAAATTTTTTAATAGGATAAATAATAAAGGAATAATATAATTTTTTTGACTCTTTGATTTTGTACCTTTTTGAATTTGTAAGTTTTCTCTTAGGAATAAATAATTAATTAAATGACACATTTTTTGATTTATTGTAAAAAAATGTCTTTTTAAATATGTAAGCTTGATCTAAATGTAACTAACGCCTTAAAAGTTACAAATTAACTAAGCGGTGTTCCGTTAATTTTTTTAAGCAGTGTAAGTTAAATAAAAAATAATTTTCATCCCGATGGCAGTTGGGTAAGCTATTAGACTATATCAAATATTTTTCGTTTTCAGCTAGGTAGGGAAATAATCTTGAAATATAATAAAAGCCAAAATGCTTCTTTCCTAATTCCTAATTTTCAAAGATATTGTATTTTTTTGACGTAATGACTGTTTATTGCATTCTATATTGTGTCAATTTGTCTTCATTTAACTGACTCGTACATTTTACAGCCAATTGCTAGCACTGCATATAAAAAAATCTGCAATAAGGCAGTTTTTAAAACTGGTTAATTCTATCGTTCTCTAAGAAATCCTCCCGTAAGAAGCGATTAGTGTAGAGTTCGATTCCATCCATTCAGTAGCTCTTGTGACTTACCCATATCAGACAACAACACTCTTCTTATTTTATTAAAGTTGCTTATATGAAAAATCTTCAAATAAAATTTCGTTTTGGATCGATTTTGAAAATAGGCAATACTAAAATGTTATTTTATAGGGTTCACCATCTTGTCAAGAAAACAAATAAATGTCCAATGTTTTTTAATTAAAGAAATTTATTTAATTTAACATTTTTTTTTTAACTTCGTTTATTTAAGGAGTCTTTATTATAGTGCAGTTTTATATCTACTCTAAATTTATAAACAAGCATTACCCAAATTAAAATATGAACAGCGTTTGGTCAAACAAAATTTACAAATACTTCTATTAGATTTTTAAAATTATTTCTAGGCTATATTCATGTTACGCCGAGTAAAAGGAATCATCCATCATCTGTGTGTTATTTATATGCTCATTATTTTATTATCTTGTTGTCTCTGTCACCATAAAGTTTATTTTCAATGCTATCAAGATGAACAATGACATTAATTGCCTAGGAAGTAAAGAAAACATGATGAACAAGTATACGTTTCCAATAAATACACTATGTTAATAACTGTTATTATTTTAAAACAGTGTGGCTCCTGGTTTAACTAACACGAAGGACACAACATACAAAAGAAAAAAATATTCACATGATACATACAGAGTGTTTTCTAATTGAATATCAATATATAAGCAGCACTGTCGGTAATTAATTTAAAATAATTGGAAAATCGTATTTAATTATTTTAGTAATTTGGGTTATTCAATTCAATTACTTTTCGGAAAAAGGTAATTGTTTTGGATTATCAATTTAGGACAATGTAATCTAATTTGTAATTGATTTTCACGAACAAAGTAATTAAATTACTTAGAAATAACTTAAAAGTAATTGAATTACTTAAAATTAATTCATTACCAATAAATAATTAAATTACTACAAAAATTTTAATTACCCTTCTTTATAAAAAACTGCCGGAATTTTGGTCAGCCAAAGAACAATTTAAAACACCGATTTAGTATTGTGATTGATGCTTCCGCCACCGTTTTTATACTTTTTTTTTTTAAAAAAATCTTTTTACTTTTAACAAACAAATTAATTTAATTAAATTCATTTTAAAATTAATTGCGACAGCTCTGTCTTAGGGACCGACTTTTGGGTTCATTTTAAAAGGAAAACTTTATAGAACGTTTGTACTAAACGTCTTAACTTTTGGGATAGAGGGTGGTAAAATTTTCAAAATAAATCATTTATTATTCTTATCTGTAATACCTTTTAAATATTTTAAATTCAGCCTATATGTACTATGTTTATGCATCAAAAGGCATTTTTGGGTGTTATTTCCATCAGTGCGTTTTTAAAGAATTTAATTTGCCTATTTTGGCAGACATTAATGGTACGCCACTGATTTCTTTTAAAATAAAAATTTTTTTAAAAAATTTTTTTTGCAATCCGGATGCACACTTTTCGCCTAAAAAAATAAAAGCTGTTTCTCTGCACAATCATAACAATATTGGTTAACAATATCACCATCAGAAAAAAACCTAGATTTCATTTTTCTAGGTAAAACCTAAAAAAAATGTTTCTTGATACATAGTACATGTATGCCAAATTTTAATAAAACATCTTAAGTGGTATAATTTTTACTTTAAAAGAAATCAGTGGCGTACCATCAATGTCTGCCAAAATAAGCAAATCAATTTACTTACGAACGCCACTGGGGGAAACTTTAAAAAATGTAGCACACCTAAAAATGCCTCTTGATACATAAACATAGTACATGTATGCCAAATTTCATTAAAATATTTAAAATGGTATTATAGCTAAGAATAATAAATGATTTATTTTTGTTTAGATCATACGTTTTATGAAGTTTTCTTTAAAATACCCAAAATCACTCCAAATAGTGATATTTAATTAGAAAACACCCAACAGTTCCCCTGTTCCTCACAAAATGTCCGATATCATTTTTAAAGTCAAAAGATCAAGCGTATCCCTTTTCTCTTAATACCAAAAAATTGCCTGGGCTGGATGGCATACCAGCAATTGTTTTGAAAACTGTGCCCCTCATCTTGCCCCATCTTAACTCGCCTCTTTTGACTCTCTTACGACTCGGGCATTTTTCCGGAGAGCTGGAAAGCTGCAGGGCCAACCCGTCAAAGGATGCAAAACTCTCCCTTCAAGCTATTGGCACCGTGCGCGATGACAACGACATCTGACGGCTGCATTAAACATGCCCAACCATGGGAGAGGTGTAGATTACTTATAATATTTATTTATTTTTCGTAAATTAATACATCTAAACCTGTTTAGCACTGTAGAAGGAAGTACAATGGTGAATAAACAATTTTAAAGCTTAGAAAGAAGTATAAAAAGTGTTAAAAAAGTTTTTAGTTTTGTAGAATCGAATCGGAACTTATTATTGAGGAATAAGGTTATCCCGTGAATCAATGCAAATAAAAGTTAAATAAATTAAAATGTCAGTATAAAAAATAAAAAAGTATATTTAAAAATGTATCATATTAAACAGGTTTTTTAAAAATAATAATTTATTTTCAATTGATGAATAGTTTTTTTTTAACCAGACAAAAATCGGTAATTGGTCTGATAAGTTAAAAATCACCTGACAAACACGGTCTAGGGCTTTTTCTTATTTACTTTAAGGCTTTATAGCCATTTTCTCTATTCACAATCACAGAAGACTACACAGACACTATCTAGTCTATTAAAAATAATCTTTTTCTTTTAAAACTCGCAAATCATTAAAAAAAAACTTTAGGAAAGGGCGGAAGAACCATACACGGCCAAAACGGTAACTTTTTCTTTTTGTTACGTCAAATTTGAAAGTTCGCCTAACCTCAAAACTCGAACGTCATTCGGCTACTTACTTTTTTCTTTTTTAAAAGCATTTATCCTTTTGACCTTTTTCAATTTTCAACTAGCAGTTGAAAATATAAAATTTGCAGTAACTATTTCGCCAGTATTTTGACGTTTAAGCACACAAAAACTATTTTGCACCATTTTTATTATTTTTATCTAACAGTTGAATTTGAATGAAGCATGATTTATTGAAAAAAGACCCAGCGAGCGCT
>JAHBCN010018926.1:0-16458 GCA_019359885.1 Listronotus oregonensis
ACTTTGGACACATTTTAACATAGAGTACTTACTCCATAAAGTATTAGGTTTATATGTTTTTTGCAAATCCGCAAAATAGGCCAAGAACACTTCCTCTTTAATATTTTTTGCCCCCTTTGCGGGAGTACCAGTTTTCGAAATGACTATATTGATTCTCATATTTTTTACGAGATTTTGCTGGTAATAAATTCAAACTTACGGTATTTGCTGCATCCAGAATAAAATCTGGTAGCTCCTCATCGGAACTACTCATTTTAAATAATTATTTTTGTCGGATTTTTATTTAATTAAAAAAAGATACTATGACGCCTTTTCATTAAAAATGCTTGTTTGTATTGAAATTCACTTGTGCAATTGCTTGTTCATATGGAAACGAAGAAAAAATCTGACATGTGTTAAAATCACCAAGATTACATATTGTTGCTTGACTTGTCATAATCATTTATTATTATTATACGAGGTAATTAAAAAAATGTTTTTTTGTGTTTTAGTTGAAATATTGAAAATTACGAAGTAACAAACAAAAAAGAGAATAAACTAAAACTTGCAATGGCTTCGTATACTGCATGAAATAGCCTACAATTACTAAAATACATATAAATCTTGCTTACCTGTAAGTTCACTTTCCGCACGCCGTGCGGAAATGTAATCAATGTAAGGTACGACATGAACTGCCGGAATCTATTAAATGTACTGATCGCCTGTTAAACCTCCTTCCTCGCGACCACGACCAGGTCTGGCCATGAACACAGGTTTCGTTCGTGCTTTAAATCTGGGGTGCATAGAAACTGCACCCTAGATTATGCATGAACAATGCAACACTCTCTCAAATCACTTGCCCGGACTCCGATAAATTGTTTTTTTCAATCACTGCCATAGAGACGTATCCTGGTCTCATCGAAAACAGAACAGACCCCCTCTCCATCTCCAATTCAGATGATCGCGCAAAATTTAGGCCAGCTTGACGGGGGCTGTGGTAAGCTTTCGACCAGTTGAAGGGATTTTAGGGATCAGGTTTCTTTCCTAGTCTACATCTTACTCTCTAACCACTTATTACTCCTTGGACCCCATGGAGCTCTTGTTGCACTTGAACGGCTTTAAGTACACGGTTTTTTAATAACTTGGACGCAATAGAGAGGTGATTAAGCTTTGTTATACATTTCTTTTTGCTTGTTCCTGGTGGCCGATGAAGTTTCAGTCTCCTAAAAATGTATGTCTTAAACTAAGACAAGTTGACACTATTTAAGTTATAAAAATCAAATTATGTTTAAACCATTGCAGAAAGTAATTTAAATTTGTCAAATATTTGCTTTCAACACTTTCTACTCATAAACAATAAACACATAAACACTCTGGGTAAATTTATATCCCGTGTTAAAGCATATTAAATCACATTTTAAATTGTATAAGTTTTGTTTTGAACTGACTAATAATTTCTAAAAAAATACATTTAAACTCAAAAGTGTGCAGTGGGCCGATTTCTATGCACGTAAGTATATATCTCACCACTTTTAACTTTGGGTGAAATTGCAGTTTTATCTTTTTCATTGTTCTTTTATTACAAAGTAGACAGAAGAGAACAAATTACAGTACAAATATTCTTGTATCAATTTTGAGATGTAACTGTTTTTGCTCCATTAAAGGACTTAAAACTCAAAAATTACCACACGGAAATTTCATAAGCTCTAACGTTAATTTTTAGGTGTAGTTTTTTTTCATAATATTTTGATCTATGATACAGTTTTATTATTTAATTGATTTAAACTTAATTAACCTTTTTAATACTGGAAAAAAGCACAAACATGTTAAAATAAATACGTTTAAATCAAATAAAAAGCAACAGATATATAAGCCATTGCTTAATGAGAGATTACTTGGCCAAAAATTAGACAAAAATGTAAATAAACATAGGTCCAAAGCGGCGCCATGTCTAAGATACAAGGTGTAAAATAAACTTTAGAACTGTAATTTTGCTTGTATTTTTATATCACGGTTTTTAATTTGAATTAAACTTGGTACAGTTAGAGCATGATTTAAAATACAATTTTTGATGAGAAAATGTTGTTACTATTATGGACCAGTGGCATAGATAGCTTCGGGCAATTTTATTCATTTTTTAATCATTATTTTGTCATAGATTAAACAAAAATTACCATGCAACTTTTTTAAAGAAGCTCGTGTATGTAACACTTTATTAATTATAATAGACTTATATACTCACTTAATTAATCTATCCATATTTATAAACCACATTTCTGCATTTTGATAGGAAAAATCTTGTCCCATAGGAACTAAAAGATTGCTTGTTTGATAGGGCTTTATGGCATAATTAACGTAGTTATTAAGAAAATAACTAACCTGAAAATTTCGCATTATTTTGTATAGATTAAGTGATAATGTATAAATATATGGTACACCTTAATTTTAATATTTACAGAGAACATGGTCCTTAATTGAAAAAAATGTGGCGCGTGTAGGGTGACGCATTAAGAACTACTTTTAATGACTTCTAAATTAAAGAGAAATATACAAATCCGGTAAAAAATATGATGATATTGTTCACCAGAATTAAATATTTAAAAAATCAGAATTTGTTTTTTAAATATCATTACGTGTATTGAAAAATAACTATTATTTTAAATTAAATAAAAATGTCCATATTGCTTACATTAAATTCTGTTCTTGTCATTGTAGTTTTTAGGGATTATGTTTTTTACGGAAATTATGAACTTGAATTTTTATTTTTAAAAATTTAAATAACCGATGTTTATTTTGTAAACAATTATCTTGCTTGCTCCTCACCACCTATTAAAAAAGGTTGTAGTTTTTTTAAATTAAGTATTAGCAAATTTGTGGAAAAAAGGTAAACATATGAGTGAAATATTAATTTTAGTTGTTGAGGTTACTTTTACTTTACTAATGTTAATAACAGAAAGGTAAGGTACCAAAACTTGTAAGAATTTATATTATCTAACAGTTAAAACCGATTTGGATACATTGTTATGTAAAATAACGGTAAAAACAGATTTTAAATGGCACTATCCAGTAACTGACACATAGCAGGCACTATACTTCTCTTAAGAAAGTAATTACCAAATTTTAGACAGAAAAAACTTAGTAATCCTATTTAAAATTCGGTGCGTAATGTTTTTTATTTATTTAAATTGAACTTGCTTTTATTAAAAAAAAAAGAAATAAGTATCAATAAATTCTAGTTTCAATAAAAAATATTTTTTCTAAGTTACAGCAAATATGTGATTTGTTATAAATTTTAGGTTGTTATGGAAATTAACTACTTACTTCTTGTTCTATGTTAAATTCAGGACTGTTAGGATCGTCGACAAGTGGAGGATTATTGCAGGACATTTCAAAACAGAGACGATCAGGGGCATTGTAATGATTAAATAGTACACTTGTAAATATGTCACTTCTGTGTCCTAAAAATTATTTGTTTATGTTAGTTTTTCCTATAAGGTATTTTTAAAAATTATTACTAAACAGCTTGCTGGTGTATCAGCATTGTCTTCTATGGCACAACGCAACCTTAAAAATATGTGTGTCAAATCCCGAAAGATAATGTCCCAACGATTTGCTCATAAAACGCTGAACATTCTCTTCTGCGTTAGACAACACATGATAAATATGGAAGCGCCTGAATGCGGTAGATTTTGTCACGAGTAGGGGGGACAATATATCCTGTTTTTTGGCCTCATAGTGTCACTATCAAAACTTTGTTCTGTTTGTTCTGGTTAATAGTAATTTCGCAAAAATATTTGCATTTTTCTTAAAATTAGAGGCATTTTGAATATTTGCATATAGTCCAATTAAACGGTAGTTTGAAGTGGAAAGTTTTGGTGTAATTGTTTTGATTAGTTTATTCCATGTTTTTTGGGGTGCTAAACACGAATCTGAAGTTGTCCAACAAAAATTTGTTCGGCAAATATAAGAAATAATCAAAACCCTTTGTGGCTGGCCTTGCATTGGTGTACTATTTTTAATTCCTAAACTTAAAACTTTAATTTTTTAAGTTTAATTTTTGATCATAAACTACCTATGGTTCGTATATGTATAAAAACAAAACCGTATCTATAAGGTTTCTTTACCTAAACTATTGCTGCCTCTCCACACCATTTCCATTGAATTATTATATATCCTAGTTAATTTATCTTGAAAATCAATTCTTCCTAAAATTACTCCATCATATCCCAGTTGAGCAAATATTGATGCCATTTCACTGCTGTGTCCAAAGGGATCGATTTGCCAACCCATTTTCGGACGAGCACATTCACCAAATGTATCATTTAGTTTTCTAAAAAAAATAGAAAAATAAGTTAAAATTAAACTAAAATATTTTGTGCGTTTAATTATAACTGCCTTTTTATTTTATTTACCTTAAGCCCCATGTCATCTGATCAATAGTTGATTGATAATTCGTAACAGCCTCGTCATTCATTGACCATCCTCCACCGATAAATTCGATTTGTCCATTTTTAACGAATTTAGTAAATTCTGAGCTAGTTTGCTCATCCTGCTCCATCCACCATTTCCAGAAGAAAGCTGTTTCAACATGAATAAATCTAAAAAGGTTATAAAATATTAAAAAAATAATATTGGTTAAGACATTTGATTTGGAGATTTTCTATTTATTGTGATAAAAAAATAAATAAATATTATTATTTTCTTTAAAAGTGGGGGAAGTGGCACATTTTCTTAAGAACATTTTTTTACTAGAGTAAAAAATAATATTACGTATCGTATCGTAGCATGGTGAGTTCCCTCGCTGGGACCCTGAGCACTGGGACATAAGCCCATTATGCTCTAGACCAACCCTTAAGCATACACAGGTTTCGGAACTCTGTCCTCTCCCTTATGTGTGCATTCCTTTTGCACTGATCTGGCGCTATCATTTTGTTTACTAGAGCCCCAATTTTCTTACTAGTGATGCAAGTTCGGTAGGAATCTTATGTCATTTAGGTCCAGCCATGCCGTTCCTAGACATTTCCCTCTGGTGTTCCCTTTGTGCTGGGCAATCTCTAAGTATATGTTTGGCGTCCTTTCTTTCTCTCCACACCATCTACATATACTTGTCTCACTTTTTTCTATCTTGTTAAGGTAGTGTCTATTTCTACAATAACCTGTCAGTATGCCTGTCTTCCCCAATAATAGCCTTTGATTGTCTGGCTTTTGTCTTTTTCCAGTTCTCATCGAACCGTTTTTCTATCCATGTTGCTATCTCTGTCATATCCGTGTTATATGGATTCCTACGGTATACTTAGATTGATTGTCCCAAGCTCCTAAATTGGCGAGTTTGTCAGCCATTTTATTTTCCGGGATCCCGACAGCGATTTTACGTTTCCGTGTTCAATTTAGACCGCCGCGGTCTTAAAATAAACACGGGAAATATTCATTGGCAAAGTCGTGTTGATTTCGAGGCGTCAGACATTGAACTACGCACGAATTTGTTTGAAAATGACTACCGGTACATGTTTACACTTCCGTTTTCATGTCAATGAGCGCCTTGGTACTGAACACGGAGACATTACACAAAAAAGAGCGACAAATTCGTAAATGGCCTAATTTTTTTGCGAAAGTACATATTTATCACAAAAAGGATCGCATAACTTACCCTTAGAGCAATGGAACAAAATTGTTTTAAATATTCTAACAATATAAGGGTGATTTAACTAAACTAATTTTTAAATTTACACCTATATTAACATCAAATAATGACGAAAAAATTGGTAAGTAGTAGGTACAGCCTATACGTTCAGGTATAGCAAAAATGTTTTAATAGGTTAATACATCTTTTATAGTAATAAATTAGTGGTGCGTACCTAATATTATTAAATTAGGCGATACTTTTAGGGACTGGTGTAGATTATTTTTTCTTTGTTTTTATTATGAAGCATTGTTGACAATATCTATTGAAATCATTGAACGTCACGGCTACCTGTAACTTTAAAATTTCAAAGTATTTAGTGTGTTTCACAAGGAAATTTTTAAAATGTTCCATGACTTAGCCGGCAAATTAAAAACTGCGATAACCTCAAACAAAACCTAAATAAAACAATTTTAATCAGCTGTTGTTACCAATTCCTACAATCGGCCAATTTAATAAGCAATGGGCAAGTTTTTAATTGCATCGATGGATCCAGCGCATTAAGCGCTTTTTCATCAAACCGTTTTTAAACTACCACTAGAGAGTCCAATGAATTCCATCAAAGCGTTTTTATAAAATACTTGAGCCAAAAAATATAAATAAATACGGAAGAGAAACACAAGAATCAGTTGAGCATTGATAGTTGCAGAACAAAAAGCAAAGCGTTTTTAAACATTTCGTTTTAATTCGTTCCATCAGAACTTGTCATGACCGTATCTGACGTTCAGCGCATAAATTTAGCGAACTTTTTATCGATGAAATAAAGAACTTCAACACGGAAAATCAACACGGATTTGGATGTGAACAAATACGGCTTTTTTTCAAACAAATCCGTGAGTGGTTTATTGTCTGACGCCTCGAAATCAACACGGCTTTGACAGTGAATATTGCAATACTTTTCCGTGTTTACTTCAAGACCGCTTCGGTCTAAATTGAACACGGAAACGTAAAATCGCATCCCGACATTTATTCGTAAGTTCTGATCTGTGGACTGTATTTGTTAGCGCCCCGATCGCTAGCTTACTATCAATACAAAAAATAATATATAAAACATTTTAGTAACAAAGTGTTTGACAACTTCTCGTTGGGCAAAAGAAACTTTATACCCTTCGGTTCTGGTCCGGGGTATAGAGACAGAGCCTGGTCAGTCCTATAGACTTCTCTGAACTAGCAGATCGCCTGAAACAGAAAGAAGAAAAACCCCCAATAATCCAAATACTTATCTACGTTTAAGTAGCAAGTCTGCTACCGAAACGTAGATAAGTATTAGAATTTTTTTTTTGAATTTTTCTTTTTTCTGTTTCAGGCGATCTGCTAGTTCAGAGGGGCCAATAGGACTAAGCAGGCTCAGTCTCTATACCCCGGGACCAGAACCGAAGGTGTCCCATTGTATAAAGTTTCTTTTGGTGTGTACCCAACTAGGACTTTTTAATTAATGAATCTACCGGTACTCTATAGACTCAAACGAGGTCAAAGTCCAATTATAGAACATCAAAGGACCTCAGGATGGGAAATAGAGGAGGACCAAGAGGTCAGCTCATTGTTTGAGATGCCCTCGGACAGGTCAACCCCTCGTTTCATCTTCAACAGACACTTTCGGATTGTCATACCAGATAGGGAGGACTGGAAAAAAGGCCCTCCAATCAAAGCCGATCATATCTGGTATACAGATGGCTCCGTGACTAACAAGGGAGTAGGAGCTGGCATCTATGGAGACAAGCCTAGAGAAAAGATAACCTTAAGTCTTGGTCAGCACGCCACGGTTTTCCAAGCGGAAATCGCAGCAATAATGCATTGTGCCGTGCTGATTAAAGAAAAAGGGAGTAAAGGAAAAAACATCGTCATTTACTCAGATAGCCAAGCGGCCCTGAAGGCCATCAGTTCTCCAAAAGTGAATTCCAAACTAGTGGGGGACTGTATACAGGCCCCGAGTAAAGTCAGCTTGCAAAACAAACTTACGGTAGCCTGGGTACCAGGCCACGAGGGCCACTCAGGTAACGAAGAGGCCGACGACCTAGCCAAAAAAGGATCAGCCATGGAAACGATAGGCCCGGAGCCATACTGTGGAATCTCGACAGGACTCTTTAAAGAATCTATCAAGATCTGGGTAGACAGAGAGTTTCAAAGCTGGTGGCTACACACCAGGATAACGACAGGCAAAGCAGTTCATTAAGACCTGCTAGGCCAAGTTTACTCGGACCTACTGAGCTACAGTCGTAAAGTCGTAAGGATAACGCTAACCACACTAACCACAACTAACCACAACTAACCACAACTAACCACAACTAACCACAACTAACAGGACATTGCAAACTCAATAAGCACCTGGAAAGAATAGGCCTGGTGGGGGATAGCCTGTGTAGGTTCTGCCAGGAGGCTGAAGAAACAGCCGTACATGTGTGGTGCCACTGTGAAGCACTATATAGGCTTAGGTTTACTAGGCTTGGTAAGGAAACGCCAAAACCGGCAAGATATATGAAGTGGCCAGTGTCAAGACTCCGGAGTCTAGTTAAGAAGACGGGCCTGGACAAGGTACTCTAAAGAACGATAGGAGAAACCACAATAAATCTGGCACGGTTGCGGTGGTGGAGGTCATTTTTGCCATCTCCGCTCAAATAGTCTAATCTAATCTAATCCGCCACAACAATACAAAACATATTTACAATTTAAGTGTTTAAAAATTATTAAGTAACAAATTATGGGTAAAGAAGGGATTTTTCCACTTTTCTCTACTAAAAATGCACTAATATGGATTATCAAAAAACTATTTTGTTTGTTTTTCGATTCTGTACAAAAGTCCTATTAACAGAATCGCCATTAAATAACAATTTAATTAAATTTTTTCACTCTAAGAGGAAAAATGGATATTTTTGACAGTTTTTTTTTCATATAAAAAACGAAGAAAAGTTACTTTTCTACGTATTTTTGTTTTTTAGGTTCTATGCACCTTTTTTTAAAAGATGGTACTTTTGATTTGCTCTTATTTTATTTACCAAAAGAGCTTCCATTTTGGTCTGTAAACTGTACCATACCTACCTTGCCTCAGAAAAAAGTTGTGGATAAAATGTAAAAAAATCCGATTTATTTTTATAATTCGCTTTTTACATTAATTCTACACAAATTTTATTTAAAATTTAAAATGTACCACCTTGATAGAAATTTCGCCTATATTGTTAGCAAAACTATTTTTTTTCTTTAAATGTTTAGTTTTTCCCTAGTTTGCGCAGCACGCTGTCCTTACCTTCTATTTGTGTTTTTCCTAAGAGAATCCAAAACTGACTGATAAATATATTGTACAGCTCCGACATAATTTTTGACTGGCACTAAAAAGTAAATATGTGTAATGGTTTTTGTTCACAGATGATCTGGCTTATCGTAAAAAGGCAGATTATGCAAATAAAATACATTTAAAAAAATACCTCCATAATAGTATTGTTCAACAGTCTTGACCCATCCGACATCGTCATGGCTATGAGGAACAAGATGTATATTTATATGTCCTTCTTTAATTGGATGACAAGACTAAAATATTTTAAAAGAAGTAATAAGAACAAAATAAAAATGTTAAGATATTTTTATTTCTAGAGCAAATCCATTCCAGCACGTCCATGGCTGTATACAGATAGGATATTTACTTAATCATTTTAAAAGCAAAATTTGGTTAAATTTGTAATTTTTTTGTCTCCAACTGTTGGTATAAATTTAAACCAACTAATAAAATATATTTTGCTCTGTGCCGATTGGCTAAGCCCAATCCTCTTAAAATTAAAGTTTTTATAATTTTATTTTACATAAAATGTGGCCAGTTTATCGTCCTGTTTTTTCAATACATTTTATTGTTTTTCAAGAAATCTTATGGATATGCTTTTATAATTTTTATAGTTTAAGAGACCTTCATGCAGAATTTTACTACTAACGCTACAGGGTGGTTAAAATAAATGAGTCCTGATTTTTTAATTAATTAATTAATATCAAAATTTTTACCTGAAATTTTAAAGATATATGAAACCAAATATATCCCAATAAAATACCGTTTGTCAGTAACTTTTATCTTCATTATAATTTTTATAAATAAAATGTTAAAAAGATACCCTTGTATTTTTTTTATTTAAAATTTTCTTAATGAATGGAAATCTGGTTTCACTAAAGGTATGTTTCCATCCACGCGGCCGCCGCATGCGGCTAACGCACTACGTTAGCCGCAAAGCACTTCTACTCATGTTTTTAAATGTGCCTGATTTGTTCCGAGAGGCCGTCGTATGCGTCCGCTGTCAACGACTGCGATTGATGCGACTGGACTGCTGAAGAAGCAGTGTAGCCGCAGTCGAGTGTGCGACTGATATTTTGTTTGTGTTGTTTTGTATGGAATGTCCGGTGTTTTTTTTAATTGTTGAAAATTAAAACTTTATTTTTTAAATGAGGTAGTGGATTTTTTATTACGTATTTTAAAAGCTTTTAAGATCCCAAATCCAATGATGTTTCGCACTTATTCGAAAAAATCAGTTCAATGTTTTCCCAAGATCCTGCCAAAAATATATTGTCTGACTCTCTCTAACATATGGTTTCTTATGAAAATTGCCATTAATATAAATTTTTCGAATAAGTGCAATACATTATTGGTTTTGGGAACTTAATTGCTCCTAAAATACATAATAAAAAATCCAGGGCCGTATTTAAAAAAAAAACATTTGATGATGGTAGCTCAAAAACGAAACGTCGGTGTATAAATCTTATAACACTATCTTGTAGAACAGAAAAAGTAGCAATGGAAATGTAAAGGTTATTTTGTTAGCATCCGTTCAAATAAAGTCATAAAAAAATAAAAACGAAATCGCGAATAATCGGTTTTTTCCAAAAGTATGTATTCGAAATTTTTAAAGTTCTAAGGAGGCATTTTAATTAGCATCAAATTGCGCAACTTTGCCTTCATTTAACCGACCTCGAAACTCTTCAAGTTTTCGAGATCCTAATGATAAGACTCGAATTTGGGACACCATTTACAGATTTACCTTAATACAATGGCTAATTTTTCGTCTGGGGTTATTGAAAATTTAACTCTGTTGTATGGGTCGGACTTTATATCGTCTTTTATTAAGTCAAGAATAAAACTAAACTGAGCTTTATTCAATCTAAAATATTTTAACTCTCTTGTATGGGTCGGACTTTATATCGCCTTTTATTAAGTCAAGAATACAACTAAACTGTGCTTTATTTAGTCTAAAATATTTTCAAAATTTTACACAACATCCTGTTGCTAATGTCGTTTTATTAATGTAGCATAACAACCCTCATCGCGTCTTCGCTGAAATATTGTATATATAGGGGCATTGCTATGTTTCAGGTTGGCTAATTGTAATAGTATTTCGTCATCCTCTATTTCTTCCAAGAAGAAATATATTGCTAGATCATCCATCACGACTCTTACTAAAGATTATTCCCTTTACGCTTATAATTTTGCTGTCGCGAGTTTGAGCCGCGGTCCTAAGAAACCACCTGAATAAACGGCGGCCGCATGCGTTAGTCGCATTGCGTTAGTCGCATTGCGTTAGTCGCATTGCGTTAGTCGTATGCGACGGCCGCGTGGAAGGAACCACACCTTAAGTGTTGGTGTTCCTATATAAGTGGGACAGTAGGGACAAAAAACAGCATTATAAAGTTAAGAATTGGTCTGTTAGAAGAACACGAGAGCCTGGAGTAAAAAGTGTGAAATATCAGTTAGGGCAATGGATAAATCAGGAAAAGGAATTCAATCAGGAAAGGAATATTTGTAGGTCCTAGATTCGTTAGTTGTTTAAAGATGCTGCTTTTAAAGAAACGTTGGCACTGGTGGAGAAAAGAGAGCATAGAGTACCTTTAAATTGGTGTATGAAAATTTCTTAGGAAGTTACTGGGTTGATAACTATACGGAGTTAATAGAATATTAATTAGACCCATACAAATAGATAAAATGTAACATGTCTTTTAAAATTAATTTTCTTTATTTTCATTTGGATTTTTTCCTGCAAACTTATGAGAGGCCAGTGATGAACAGAGTGAAAGGTTTTCTCGGTACATATTGGAAATGGAGAATCGGTACCAAGGCAAAAGTGCAGTGAATATGCTTGCGGACTAAAGCTGGTAACTGCTTAGAGGTGTTCCGGAAGCTACTGATAGGCAAGAGATCTCAAGAAAATTGTTTTAAAGCGTAGATGATTACACCTTTTTGTAAATTTTGTAACTTTACAATGTTTCAATAACACTTTGCGTTTGTTATGTTGTTTTGGTTGTGGTAACGATAACTTTCCCCTATTCTAGTCCAAAAACTGGTTTACAATTTTAAGCTGTTCTTAAGGCACTTTAAAAATTTGTGTTATAGTCTATAAAGGACCCCTAAACCCCTTTTTTTAAATCAAGGCTTGGTAGGGGGCCGCTACCCTTTAGCCAGACCTTGTCTTTTATGTTTAAGGGTTCTTTAAGGACAATGACACAAATGTTTAAAGTGCCTCAAGAACCTACTTAAAATTGTTCACCAGCTCTCCTACTATTCTTTAAATATAACGTGTTTAATGTATGCCTCTAAAAAATGTTACGTGGTAGAGCAAAACGGACTTTATATTTAAAATTAGCATACTCCACAAATTTAAAAAAATACCCATTTTATTTCAGAGCGCAAAAAAATCTTTATTGTTGGACAGAAGGAAGAAGGAATGGTTTTTCTGTTCGTCTTCGGTCGCGCCAACAAGTCGGAAGGAAGATCGTAAGGTCTTCACGTGAAAAATGAAAAAATGCTGAATGTAGAAAATATGTTGGAGTTCCAAGAAAGATAAGAAACTTCGGCCAAATTGATAAGAGTTCCTTCCCCTAGGGCTAGGCGCTGTGAGTAAAGATTCCTAGATCCTGGCTTTTTTTTGTTTTAGTGTTGTGCACGCGGTTTTTTTCAATAGCAAAAGATGGAGGAGCGCGTAGCGTGAAGCGTCAGAATTGACAGAAAACTGTTATGCGTAATACCAGTAGCAGTACAGGGCGTCCCAAACTGGACGCGTTCTTATGGGAACAACCCTTATTTGAAGGGATAGAAAAAATTTGACCAAGGTGTCCGAAGCTCAAATTTAATGAGAAAACTACTGGCGCTAACAAAACTTTGCTATCTCTTATCGTTTGGCCACTAGAGGGCGTTTCTCGAATTTCGTCGATTTTTTAAATGCCCCATAACTTTCTTATTAATAAAGATAATTAATTTTGATAAAAACTTTCTAAGGCACTTTTTTTCGTAGAATTCATTGCGATAGGCAGATTTTTTACAGGGCGTTTAGCTTTTCGTGCACCACCCCAAAATCAATTTTTTTATATGGACCACCCTATATATTATAAGATTTTTAAAAAGCTGGTAAAATTTCCTAAATTCTAATGTATCACTTGTTATGTTTATCTTAAAAATCATTAGCAGTATTACGATTTAAAAATTAAAATAATGTGCCTACAGAATTCAACATTGCCATGACTAATAAAACGAGATAGGATGCTAACATGTTGTGATTAAAACAACAGATCTAAAGTTTTATGATAAGATTACTCATAGGTAATATATTAAATTAATAATTATTCAAAACACAAACGACAACAACAACAAACCAACAATATTAACAAAAAAACATAACTCTACCTAATCCCAATATAAAATTTTATGGAATTTAATTAACGATAATAAATAAACAAAAATAAAATAAAATTATGTTAACAAATGTTCATTTTCCATCCAATTTTCACCAAACTGAACATTAAGGTAATCGTTTATGCTCCTTGCACAATGCGCAGGGGCACCATCATGCTGGAAGAAGACTCTGGGTATCAGATTTATGGGAATATCTTCCAAGAATGGTTCAACCTTGTCCCTTAAAATATCCAAATATTGTCTAGAATTCAGCGGTTCATCATAAATGTAGGGTCCAATGAATTGTCCTCTAAAAATTCCCACCCACACATTGAAGCTAAATCTTCCTTGTTGTCTGTTTTGGACAGTCGCATGGGGATTTTCTTGTGACCAAGTGTAATCATTATACCGATTAAATATGCCCGCACTACTAATCGAAGCCTCGTCAGACCAAATACAATTTTATTTTATTTAAAAACCACTCACAAAAAGGAGTTCTTTGATCAAAATCTCCAGGGAGAAGATGATGGATTTTGCGGGTTCGATAAGGCTTAAATTTGTTTTTTTTTTTTCAAAATCCTGTGATTTTTGCTTCTGGATATGCCAGTTTCTGCTTCAAGTTTTCTTGTGGAAGTTGTACCATTATTTTCATATAAAGTGCCTAATACGGTTAGAGTTTTTACTTCATTTTCGTTTTTAATTTCTTGATTTTAAGCATACTTTGCTTTGGGTTTGTTAAAAAAGCCAAAATTTTGAAGATTATGGGCAAGTCTAGCAAATACATCCCTGGATGGTTGCTGCCGTTCGGGATATCTTTGAAAATACAAGTTTCTTGCCGCCTGAGCATTTTTGTTGCTTTCTATGTAACATTCAAGCATGTTGAACTTTTCAAAATTTTCATACATTTTTCAACACTTTTCAAAAACCTTATTTAAATTATTTTTTTCTACTAAAAATATCAAAATATTTAACAATATCAAGTACCACTGTCAATTCTCCCAAATATTCAAAAATTTTTAAAATATTAAAACCAAAAAAACATATGCAAGGCCTACTGCTTTTTACGTAAAACAAAAGGGTTTTTAAACATAACATGTTAGCATCCTATGTCATTTTATTAGTCATGTCAATGTTGATTTCGTAGGCACATTATTTTAATTTTTAAATCGTAATACTGCTAATGGTTTTTAAAATCAGCTTTTCTAAAAAAACTTATAATATATAGGGTGGTCCATATAAAAAAAATTTATTTTGGGGGGGTTTCACGAAAATCTAAACGCCCTATAAAAAAAACTCCTATCCCAATGAATTCTACGAAAAAAATGCCTTAGGGAAAATTTTTATCAAAATTAATTATCTTTTTTTAATAAAAAGTTATGGGGCATTTAAAAAATCGACGAAATTCAAAACGCCCTCTAGTGGCCAAACGATAAGAGATAGAAAATTTTGTTGCGCCAGTAGTTTTTTCATTAAATTTGAGCTCCGGACACCTTGGTTTTAATTTTTTTTTTATCCCTTCAAATAAAGGGGTTTTTATCCCGGGAAAGCGTCCAGTTTGGGACACCCTGTACATGGATGAATCGCCGTCAATTTATGCTTTTCATCAATATTAAGTGTGCATTAGTGGGAATTTCTGTAAGCTACAGGACTTGACTATCCATGTTTTCTACCGACAAAGCTCAGGAAGGCTTATGTTACGACATTGCAACATATGACTGGAAAAAGGAGTACTGGCTATGCGGTGCTGTATTTAAAAAAACAATTGGCAGCCAAAGCCATTAATCTGAATAGACAAGACAAGAAAAGATGGAAAGACAAGATCCGGTTTATAAACGGATGATTTATTTTTGTTTCTTTAGCTTAAAGGGTTCAAAATCATTTTTAAAGTAGAGCCCGGATTTCGGAACGAGCTTGTTCCCTATATATTTTTTATGTCTGGTAAATTCATTGGCAAAAATTTTAAATAAAAACATAACAGAAGTGTTTTACAATTTAATTCCATTACATGATATAACTAACGTTTTTTCAAAGTTGGTTTGGGTAAAATTGGTTCTTTTATAATGTAAAATATGTCTAAGTCAAAAAAAGCTCCTTTCGACATCACGCTTGTAACCGGAGTAAATCGAAAATGTTTTTAAATGTCAGTTTTTTTATTTTGTAGTGCCTCAAAATATGCTTTATTTCTAAAAATCCTGGATTTTTTTCCCAAGACTTTTTGTATATAAAATTTTAATTTGTCACCAATTTCATTAGGAACATATTTATGCTTGTTTAAATTTTAAATCAGATTTAACATTTGGTGCATTTATTTAACATCATCTTGTAAACTCTCGATAACTTTTTTTCCCCATAATAATTTATATAGTAATATGTTAACCCATAGCCATATTTCCCCTTGGTTGTGACGGTAATGCGACATTAAGACACATATCTTTAAATTTCGTAATACGCGCAGGTGGCTTAAGAAAAACTTTTTTACCTCGATAACTAAAGTTACGTACCATTTCGCATATTCCATATAGGGCATCGAGGGCATGAGCTAAACTGTCAAATGAAGCAATTTGGGAAAATGTTCTTTTAACTATCTTTCTGCATTTAGCCTATATGCAGCACTATCCGAAAGAAACAAAACGCCACTTTTCTGAATAATAGTGACTGACAGTAGTAAAGTAATACTTTCTACTACAGATTTTGTTATTGTCTCAATGTTGGTTTTAGAAAGAAATTTACTGTTAATTAAATATGAGTTTTCAGGTTCGTGATAACTTAAAGGTGGTACTATAATCAGTTAATAAGCCTAATTTGAAAACCAAGCGTAGGTCAATGCGGATATCGGGGGGCCAAAAAACTTGTTTAGTTTAATACTTCAAAACACAGGCGGGTTGGCTTGCGAATCTATCAATGCTCATCCGTTACATATGAGCGACAAAATTTGCAGAACAAAAAAAGTAATTTATTCTTTTTGGTGTTACTTTTTAAAAATAATCTTAATTGGCACAAAACATTACATAGCCTCACGCTTTAAAAAACTTGGTTCCCCCGAGCCGAAAATATTTTTTTTCCCAATTTTATACTCTTTTTGTATCCCCAAAATTTAAAACCCTTTTTTAGAATATTGTTCTTTGTCTATGGAATAGCGTCTCCTACAACTCATTCGAAAAAAGCTGTT
>JAHBCN010018927.1:0-28090 GCA_019359885.1 Listronotus oregonensis
AAAATATAAACAATTTTATACCTTGATTCTTTAGTTGTCTGAATAACACACCAAAGGGTGAACAGGTATCCGTATCAATCTGCCAGGCATGGTAAACTAGACGAACATTTAATTGATTTAAACCTGTTGGTTTTTTACTTACCATCGGTAGCATTTGTTTGGAGATAATCGTCTTTATCATCATCAGGGAGTGGCTGATCATCATCGTCATCTTCAGAGTGGTAACTCCGGGGAACCGTCAAGCGTTGTCCAGAAAAAGGTACTGGCAGGTACAGGAGGAGCAGCATATACGCAAATGCTGAATTTTTCATCTCCTGAGGGTATGGTTAGCCTCGAAGAACGGGGTAGCATTCGATACCATGGTAACTAAATACTAAAAATTAAAAAAAAAATATATACCTATAAATGAATTAAGAATTATAAAAGCAATAATATTAAAAAAAAATCTAAGTAAAAACTTTATAAAAAATACCTAGTAGTTCAAAGCGATTTTAATTAATATTATTTTTAGACTTGGTATAGTCTGTCTCAAAGTATATCGTTATGGCTTTTGACGGACCATACCCCAATAAACCTTTATCGATTTTATTACCTATGGTTATTGGGTAAACCCATTTGTTCATAAGGGCAGGGTGGGCCAGGTATTTCTTGAGTATTAAGCATTGGGCATATAAATATTTTGGCTAATATTTTAGTGGCAGTGTTAAATAACCGTTTTTACTGTGCGTTTCGAAAAAGTTGTTTTACGAGAATATAACTATGTCGCGTCGAAATCATTTGTCATTAGATGCAAAACAGGTTGTAAAAAATGTGTATGAAACTTTAATCAGTAGAGGTTTAATTAAACAAAAAGCTTTAAAAGAAACCTGTCTACTTACAAAAACTCCAATATCATCGATAAGGGATATTATTACTAGTGAAGAATTGAATAAAAGAAAAAACGTATAGTGATTTTCAATCTCACCGTATAGACAATAGTGATCCGGACCTAATAAGAAGGAAAATATATTGTCTTTATGAAAGCCGAGTTATTCCTACCATGGATAAACTGAAAAAGAAGCTAGACGAAGACAAAACCAATATAAATATTAGCCGTGCCACCCTCCATACAGTTGTTTGTAAAATGGATTTAAATACCGCAAAATAGACAAAAGACAAGTAGTAATGGAATCGCACAGATTACGCACTTGGGGATTTAATTACCTTTAAGAAATTAAAAGATATAGGTTAGAAAACAGATCCATAATTTACCTTGATTAAACATGGTTCGATACACACGACACAGTATCCAAAGGATGAGTTGATTCCAGTAAAAAACTGTCAGACGAAAGCCCCTTTTCAAATAAAGGAAAAGCATACCATAATACACCTGGTTCAGAAGACGGATTTGTCCTAAACTGCTTGCGTTGTCTCAAAGAATATTAAGGATTCTAGCTTGGATTATCATGAGGATACAAGTGCAGAACTTTTGAAAACTGGTTTCAAAATTATCTTTTAAAAATATTCCAAAACAACAGTGTTATTGTCATGGAATAACGCAAGCTACCACAGCCGTCTGCTACACAAAGCACCAGCTTTATCAATTTTAAAAACTGAATCCAGGAATATTTGTTAGAAAATGATATTTATTTTAATTCAGAAACAAATAAACGCATTTTTTGGGAAGTCCTAAATTCATATGCAATTAAAAACAATATGTATGTGATAATTGGGCTGAACAGGCTGGGCATACGTCTTACGGCTTCCTCCGTATCACTGTATGTTTAACCCCATAGAGCATTTGTGGAACCAAGTAAAATCAAAGATCAGAGCAGAAAATGTTACACCACTTAATCCCAGTGTTATAAATTGATAAAAATAATACTAACATACCAGTTGAGAGCTGGAAAAATTCACTACAGCACATTATAAAAATTGAGGACTTTTACATTTCTATCCAAACACTTTTCCCTAAATTAATCTAAATTGATGACTCTGATAGTGAAACAGAATTAGATTTAGATATTTAGATTAAAAATGTAATTATGTATAGATAATGCAGTTATAAATTTATTAAAACTTTGCATATATTTAATTTCTTAATGTAATTTTAAGATTATACTTACCTAAATAAACAATAAATTATAAATCTTTATATTATTAAAGTCCGTCCCTTATATTCTGTCCTTTAATACCTACCGATCCGCAGTTTTATTGCTGTCGGCAGGTATAATCCATAAATGAAGGCAAAGCTAACACGGTATACTTTGAGACAGACTATACAGATCGGAGTAGGTATTCGTTTTTCGTGTGTGACTGGACGTTGTACTTGCCAGTATAAAATGTATTTAAACTTGCGGTTTTAAATTAAGACCGACTCAATTCAAAGTTCTGGTTAGTTTTTTGTGTCTCCTGTAAAATTTTTGAAAATAGGTTTATCCGGTTTTAAAAGTAATCGCCTCAATCTTGGGAGACAAAGTCGTTTTACTGTATAGGGCTTTCACTTATAAAACTATTTTAGTACAAAGGTTTATAAAATTTATATTTTTATAAATTTAGTCAATGCGGTTTAAAGAAATGCCCTTAATAATGACATAATTAATTTTAAATTAAAAGCAGTTGCATTCTTGCGATAAAATGAGTAATAGGTCTTGTTGTATCCTGCAGATAATAAAAACATGTTAATTACAAGCGAGTGACCGCAACCTACACAGATGACAGTCGGAAGTTTATTCCGGATAAATTAAAAAGACTATTCTATAGATACTTTCAAATCACGTACATACAAAGTGTTCGTAAAATACGTGTAAAAAATGACAACTGCCGTCAAAGATGGGTTGATTTAAGCCAACCTAGATACATCAGAAAGTGCGTTGTTTAGCCGGTAAAGAGTGTAAAAAATCTATAGAATCAGTTACAAGTTGAGGTCAGTCAAGAGAAAACTGCTAGTAAAAGTTTTTGTAGCTGCGACTTACCAGAACTATTAATAATTTGCAAAATTTTACACACTTTTCCGATTTTTTTTTAATTCAAATCCAGCTGAATGACGATGGTTATAGGTCAGACAGAACAGTTAAGAATTTGACAAGTCAGCTATGTGCTTTTGAAAGAGCTTTGTTAAACAAAGATAAAAGTATTTAAGAGGTGTAAGTGGTAAATAACAATCACAGGAGCAGTAGTGCAAGGCATGAAAAGAAAGGCTTTCAGTGTCCACCTAAACCAGAAAAGTCACCACCAAAAATGGTCAAAGCAAGGTTAATCAAACTATTTTGGCAATATCGTCAGCCGTACTAACTATCACAAATAATGATTAGCAAAATCATTTGTAATAGAAGAGAGCTTTACACGTATTATGAGCCATTTGAATAATACACTGTTATGACTGCCAATGGTGATGCGGTGAAGGCTTTAAGAAAAGGTACAGTTTTCATAGACGCGACAGTAAATGAAAGTACCAAACAGTGACATATGAAAGATATTTGGTATGTACCTAAAATCAAGAAGAACCTGTTTTCAGTGCTGTCAGTGCAAGACAAACGTCCCAACAGTAAGTTTATGTCCACAGCAGAAAGTTTGTAAGTTGACAGCTTGGTGAGAGGACAATTTTAGTTAGGAAGAAAAGTAAGCATGAAGGGCTTTACAAGTTATCCGTAAAAATTATTATGCACAAGTCAACGCTGTTCTAGAAAGCTGAAACATACTTCAGTTATATAACGAGCGACTGGGTCATCAGAATAAAAGTCATGTAAAGCAAATTTTAAAGAAAAAATTCGTCATGGACGTACCTCTAGGCAGCGACTTATATGAAGGTTGCATATACGGCAAGGCGCACGTTATAAAAATTGGTTTTAGGGACAGAGCAACGAAGCCTGAAGAACTTCTTCACTCTAACGTGTATGGATCTTTTGAAAACAGCTTTAGTGCCTACAGGTATTTTTGTCTCTTCAAAGATAAGTACAGCAAATTTCGTAGAGTTTTCTTTATTAAAAGCAAAATCAGAAGTGTGTAATCACTTGAAAACGTTCCTAGCAAAGCAAAAGTTGCGTGTTATGTCATAAAAGAGTTCTTGGCAAACAACAGAGGTAAGTTTGACGAAGGATCATGAACTGAATGGAATTCATCAAAGACTCGTCATGCCTTATACTCCCCAACAAAACGGTTGTGCAGAAAGAGACAACAGAACTATAGTTGAGACAGCCAGAGCACAGAAAGAAGGAAGAATCAAGAGACATTATCTTTGATGAAAAACCTTTTTTAGTTCACCAGCATCGAAACTTAGTTTTGAACAAGAAAAAGCAGAAAACAACAAGGAAAGTGAGAATACGCTTCTGATCAATCAAGATGAAGAGGAAAAAGTTGTAGACAACTTGAAGAAGTCTTTGGTATATTGGATTATTGTTTTTGGTGATTTTTATTCATTTTCTGCAATAAATAATAAGATTGTTTAGTTTTGTTTTTTAGCTTGAATCTGTATGATCCAGTCCTTTTAAATTTAAAGTAAGTCAAACAAATTGACCTCCAAACTAATGGAAATGTTATGAAAATAAGACGTTTGTTTTAATTTTTAAAATAAATCACAAATACAAATTTTAACAAACTTTTTTTTTATCTGTAGGACAGCCCACGAAACCTTGTTTGTTTCATGTTTTGGATCACAAAATTTAGATACAGGGTCAAATAACTGATAAATATGTTATTATTAAAAACCGTATTTTTTTTAACTATGTTACATATTGTGATTAAATAAGTCAAAAAATAAACAAATATTATTAAATTTGCCATAATACACAAAAATGTATAACATTTTTTATGCTAATATGATGTAATTGTTTTACTTGTCAATTTAAACTTTTAGTTTTCAGTTTAAAACGGTTTTAAATTTAGACCATTTTAGATAAAACCTGTTTAAACTTTTTAAAAAAGTTTGGTCATAATACCAAGTGTTAGAATGATTAATAAATACAAATAAAGCAAGTAACAATTTTCTCAAAAAATAAAAGAGTTTTTTGCTATTTATGTAAATATTTATTAAACTGTAAGTAGACACAAGCGATATTTTGTATCTTGATCAATCGATAAAAAATTTGAAATATTAATAACTTAAAAGATAAAATGGCAGAAAAATTATTTATTTGTAATTTTTGCATTAAATATTGTTGTTAAACCATTTTAATGTAGAAAAAGCGTTTGTATTTTGATGATGATAATTCATAAAACGGTTTGTTAATTATAGAATTTGACACAATAGAATAATGAAACAATTATAATAATAAATTCATTTTAAATTTTTATTAATAAATAAGTATTTTTTAAAATATAATATATACTGTACCATTATTATTTTAAGATTATTTGCAAAATATCTTACGTATATGATTAAACTGGATATTGATGCAAATAAACCAAAATTTTAAAAATATTATGATTGCAATAACGAAACTAGTAACGAAAAATATAGAAAAATCAATTCTTTAGAGACGTTTCTTTTCTGTTTTTATTGTATCAAATTATATTATTATTATTATTGGGCTGTGGATTCTAATGTTAAGATTAAAAACCTATATTGAAGTTAAATGTAACAAATTACTTTATTTTCTATCACTGTATTTTTACAAAAAATGTGACTTCAATATTAATAAATTTCTATATTTTAAAGTAAGTGACCTAAGATACAAGTACATTTATTTTAACCAAAAACAAAATTAAAAGATTTGCATGTTTTAATAATAAAATACTTTAATGTAATTTAAAGAGCAGTAACCAACATGAAATATTTTCCATCTATTTGGTCACTTAAAAAGCTTATTTTAAGGTTTTCATTGTGTTAATAAATGTATATTGACTTAAAGTTATTGGGTTTTTGGTGCGGTAAATCAATGTTTTAGATTGTCAACGTCTGGGAACGAATAAGCTAATTTTAAAAAGTGCGGTGCAAAATTTAAATTTAGAAACTAATATAAAAATGTTTCTTTTATTTGACCTATATATTAGCTTTTTTACTCAGTACAACTTAATCTATAAATTCCAATGATAGAAAAAAAGTAACAGTGAAGTTACAAAATATCGGCATATTCAGTTCAAAATTTTAAATGATATTTTATGCTGCAGAACTTGGCCTCTCCTAAGTAAAGGCTGATTGATAGACTTTTTTGTGACAGAGAATTTTAATAGCAATCTTAAGACACTAAAAACGACATGATTTTTGGTGTCCCCGATCCAACGGTAATTAAATTTCCTGTAAAAGAGATATTTGATTGGTCTGCACTGGTTCTTTAAATTACTGTTAAAGACTGGCTTGAAAATAGTGATGAGCGAGACCGGTCTTGGTCTTGCGGTCTTGGTCTTGGTCTTGCAGCAAGACCAAGACCGAGACCAAAACCAAGACCGCCTTTTCGCTTGCAAGACCAAGACCAAGACAGGGTATGCAAGACCAAGACCAAGACCGAGGAGTGCAAGACTACGCAAGACCAAGACCGACCTGCAAGACTCTTGCACTTTTGCAACTTTTTTTAAAATATTATAATATTCAATTTTTATAATCAATATACAGAGGTATTTCATACAGAAATGACAAAAAATGTGGCCAGAACAGTAACAGGTTTCTTTAATAAAATAATAATTAAATGGATCACTTTGTTATTTTATACAGTTCTTTAACAACGATTATGAGTAAATTCAATAACATGTTTCAAAAATAATAGGATTGTGACTCAATGGTCCGACCAAGCACGATATCTCCGAAACCGTTCACGACAGAGAAAAGCTAGGGGTACAAAAGTTATAGAAGCTAAAAATAACTCTCATATTCCTAATGTTTTTTAATGAGCTAAGTGATGCTACTTACAGGGTGGATTAAAAATTTTCAAAATCCTGAAAAACGTTATTTTTGTTCCACACTGTAAGAAGTGGCACCATTAGATTGTTTCTTAAAACTAAGATATAAATGTAAAAGAGAGGAATAATTAAAAAAATATATTTTTCATGTCATATAGAAATAATTTTTATACAAATGAATTTTAAATACCACTTCCGGTTTTGACGTAAAATGCACAACAATGCTAAAAGAATAATAATGACGTCATTTTTATCAAAACCGAAAATTATATTTAAAAACCATCTACGTTGACATTGTTTCTATATGACAGTTTAACAATTTTACAGCATAATATACAGGGTGGATATTTTTTAAATGGATTTTTTGTCATAAATTTTATATTTTAGGTTAAAAGCTAAAAATAAGGGAGTTTTTTAAGTGGCAGTGGATTTTTCAAAAAATTCTGGAATAGAAAAATAAATCACATTTTACGCCCTTTTTTTCTATAATTTTTTTATATTCAGTTTTTCACCATGATGAACGTGTTTTGGAGATATCGAGCTTTGTCACAGTATTGAGTCACCTTGTATATGCAGAATGTTTATAAAGTACTTTTACAAACAACTGCAAAGTTTGACTAGTTTAAAGATCAAATAATCATATGAACTGAAAAGATTTCTAAATAACTTTTTTTTTTTAAATCAGAAACCAATGTTTACATATTAGAATCATTTTCTCGAAAATTTCACATCTGGTTGAAATTAAAAGTTTTTTTTCTGCTCACACAGTTCATAGTTCCGTATTTCTTTTAATTTTATATGCTTCTTCAAAGATAATTTAAATAATTCTTATCACCAAAATGTTTCTATGTGCCACTAAATGTATAAAAACCCCTACATTTAAAATATGATTTTTAATTAAATAATTCAAACGTATGTGTAAGGTTAAATTTGTTTTTTTAATTTTATAATTGTAATGCAGAAAATATAGTTTTCATCTTTATTTATTTTTAAGTATTAAAAAAATATAATAATATACATTATTTAATATTACTTAGTTTAAATTATTACTACCAATAAAAAAGCAAGACCATGACCAAGACCAAGACCAAGACCGGGTGGTGCAAGACCAAGACCTTCCTTTGGCTTGCAAGACCAAGACCAAGACCAGGCTTGCAAGACCAAGACCAAGACCAAGACTAGCCCGGTCTTGGTCTTGCTTTGCTCATCACTACTTGAAAAACTAAATAGTTTAGTGAAGGGTACTATCCTCAACAAAACCATAGATGGACTGGTCGTCAAAGAAAAAAAAATCGTTGATGTGTAAAAGTAATAAAGTTAAAGTCAGTACCGAGCCCTGGAATACCTCCATTTTAACTTGCTGAAAGCTGGAGGGTACTTATATGCGTCGATTAGAAAAAAAACTAAAGAGCCAAGAACAAACTGAAGTTAGAAAACTATAGAAAGCAAGTTTTTTGGGGCACTGAGTGAGCCATCCCTAATCAAAAACCTTATAGGTAAGGCAAATGCAATGATCTGGGATTTGCTGAGGTAATTAAAGAAACAAATGCATTTAAAGATTTAAATCATTAACCAAGAATAGTTTTTACTTCAAATACAAGAATTATCTGTTGCTTTTGTAAAAAAAATATAAAGCTTTTCTCTCCAAAAACGTTAACAAATTACTTAATTTATAAAAAAGTAAGAAATCCATGTAAATGTAGTGTTATTTTTAGCGTTTAATAGGTTAATTATTTTAGATTAATAGTATATTGTGCAACAAGTTTTGAATGTATGTGTATGACTTGTAGCACTCGCCTACGGCTCGTGCACAAACCTCATACTCGTGTGCAAAGAGTCAGTTTCAAACGTGTTGCACACGATACTTTTTCTACGACTGCAGAAAATAAGGATTAATATGCGATTTTTATTATTTTTAATCTTCTAACTTTTAGACGGACTGTTGAAAATTTTTCATACGCCGTGTGAGTTTTCCACGCTATGTCAAAAGTAAATGACAGAAAATAAAATATTTTTGACTGGTTGACACTAACGAGGTTGACATTAACGAATTCTTTATGAATTATTTAAAAAAAAACACACTTATTGCATCGTTTTCTAAATAAGGAATTTTATTAAATAAATTCAACAAATTATTAAAAAACAACAGATATATTTCTTATTGTGTTTTTAATAAAACATTTAGTATTTCATGGTATTATTGGAACACATCTTCTCGTTTTATAGGCGAAGACCATAAAATTTCGATGTCTAAGAACGTACAAATAGCACTTGGATACTTTTTTTTTGTATTTCCCACGCGGTTTAACGATGTTGCATAAAAACAAGAATTTCTTGTATCTTTTTAAACAGGTTATTTTCCAATAGATCTATACCAGCGTTCTTTACTAAATATTTTAAAAGTGGCAAGTTATTGTGTTGTCTATCTATTTCTTCGACACATTCGCAAAATTTACACAAGCAATACTTTTTGTAAAAATTGTCCATTGTAAATATAGAAATTTTTGACAACCTTTTGCATGAATAATTGTTTTGACAGTTTGCTTACGAGTAATAGTTGCTGTCACAGCCTTCTAGAATTCGTGAGTAAAATTATGGTTCAAACTCATAATATTATTATTTAATAATCTTTTCATATGACATAAAATGTAATTAAAAATATACTTACTTAAGTTGTAGTAAGATTAGTGGCGGTTGAATAGAAAGCATATTAATGTTAAAACCCTACTTTGAGCAAACCATATTACTAAAGTTTAAGGTAACTCTACAAAAGACATAGGCATATGTGTATCTAATAATATATCACAAAAGATAATTTTAAATAATACGTTTGTTCCTGTACCTTTAGTAGAACAATCTTTTTAAAAAAATAAGTTAGTAATATAAGTAATGTCTTCGGTAAATATCATGTTACTAAAGTTTACGGAATAAGTTACCTTTATTATTATTAGTAAAACGAACAAATGTTTAAAAACTACACTGTTCATGGTTGTACTAACAAAGAACACAACTTATTACTTAAAAAATCATGTTTTAAGTTAAGGATTTTAAGGGTAGTAGCCTCCGTCAAGATATATAGGTTTAGAATGTTTTCTATTAACAAATAAAAAACTACAAACAAATATAGGTTGACCTTATTACACCACAAAATATTATTTAAAATTCAGTACTTCCTATGACTTTAGTAATAGCTCGAAACTCTAGACAGACAGTATGTAGTGTGTTACTTGTTATGGTATAATATTAAGCTACTAAAGTCCAAGGAACAGTAAAATTTTGCCAATAGTACCGGAAACCTTACAAAAGGTTTATGTGTATTAGTTTTAGTATAAGCCGAAGAGACGTTGTTGATATATATTACGAAAAGATGCTAACTTTAGCAATAAAATTACATTTTATAATTAGGCTGGATTTAAACAATTAAATACTTCAAATAATTTATTCAGTTACAATAAAGTGTTATAATTATTATTTAAATAACAAATTATCTTTACATTAATAAAACAAGGATAATTTTTTCTAACAATACTTTTGACAGGTTGAAATTAAAATAGGTGTAATCAGGCAACCGAAAATCACAACCTACTTGATTCAAATTTTTGTGACATTCGTGCTGTTTATCCATTATTTTGACCCAACCTATGTAAAAAAATTTCACACAGTAGTATCATACATCATGTGAAATTAGTCATTTTCAGATCCTGTTTGACGTGCGTTTTTAGACATTTTTCATAGCAGTTGTAGAAAAAAATAATTCTATTTTAATATAAAAAAAATCCCATTTTTTCTTTTCTTAAGAATTTCAAATACACAATGAAAGTTGACCTCTATTTATTATAAAGTTTAAATAATAAGAGTACTAATAAATTTCCATTAACTGTAAAAAACCTATTTAAACCACCATGATGCAAAAAAAGTTACATCAATTGCACGGTAAAAGACAAGCAGGATAAATAAATGCATAAACGCCGTTGTCTAAAAATTGGGACCTCTGTGTCTTAGAGACGATCAATATACCTTTTTTTACACACGAAATACAAATCTACATTTCAGCAAGTGTGAGAATGATTTACGAACACGAATCAAGCTTAGATTTGCAATAAAGATAAAGTACTTACAAGCTTTTTGTGGATATTTATGTTAATATTTATTAAAGCAGAACTAGACACGAAACGATGTTGAAGCCGCGACGATTGGAATGCGTGGCGCCGCTCGTAAGGGGGATGAAAATTTGGCCTACTACGATGAAAATCGAGCGACGATGTGCGGGAAACTCGGGGGTTGTATTGTGCCAGATGTGCAATGGAAATGTTGTACAAATAATATTTAAAATTTTTGCTGCATTAATTCAAGGGGCAGGGGGTTCAAAATTTTTCCTATACCAATGTAATATTTTAATCTCCAGATTTTTGTTGCTAACTCAGATTTAGCAGAAGAATAATGCTATTTATTCAATTAGTCAAAAAATTCTTACCTATATTTGCCGGTTATCTCTTATTTAGCTATGGGGTAGCACGTTTTAAAACAGTTGTGTTTTCAGGCAAGTTAAGGACATCCTCGAAAGTAATGCCCACAAAATAAATTGACTTTTGTTTTGCAAACATGGCCCCCTATAAGTATGGGGTAGGAAAGAAATTCATGGATATAAAGAAGAAATAGGGTAGGTATCATTACTCTTTTAGCTCTGAGCCCGCCCTTAAACCAAAGGNAACATGTTTTATTCTAAAAGTTATTGTCATAACTGTGTCGAATATTTAAAAAATAATAATTTTATCTTTTACAGGTAAAATAAATTCTTCCTGAATTTTTGCAACAAAAAACATTGAACATCCATATTTTTAAAAAGAAAATTGAGAAAATGTGTGAGAAGGAACGTAAAACAATTTTCGGGGTCGTTAATGAAAGTTCAGTGTAAAAACCTTTGTAAAAATTTTTCAAAATTTTCGCTTTGTTAAACGGACCTAATATTTAAAGGTACGATTATAAGAAATATATCCCAGTGATACAGTTTACGAAAATCTTTGAAATTAACAATATACGAAATAAAATTTAATTATTTTAAGGGTATTTTTTTAAAGATGCTTAAATTCCAATTCAATTAGAAAGCTTTTGTTAACCATTTTAAAAATATTTTAAAACTACGATGGAGAAAATCCTGATAAACCACGAACTACAAAAAAAATGTTTTTAGCCTGTACACTACAGGGTGAGTCAACGATAGAGTAAAGTTCATTATTTCATTGGTTTCAAAAGTTATGAGGAAATAGTTAATACAAAAGATGTAAAGATTCTTAGGATGCACAATTTAAAATTATTTTAAAGTATACAGGGTGGCTCAAAAAAGCGTGACGAATAAAAGATACATTTTTTAAATGAAACACCCTATTTTTTAAATTTTGTTTTGAATTCCTTTTAAAATTCTTCAACTTTTTTATTAATAATAATGCATACCTAAACCTAATATTTTTCCAATATTTCAATTTTCTAAAAGAAAATAATTTTCACACTTCAAAAAAATTACGATAGCGCCATTATTTTTGAAGGTAGATCACTCATATTTGATATTAGCGTTATTCGAAGATGGCGTAAAAGATATATGCAACGGAATTTTAATTAGATGCTACAGGGTGTTCAAAATAAACGAATATATTTGGATCATTTTAAATTGAAAAATCTCGATTTTTTTAAATGGCGCACCATATATATTACTATTTTTTCTGAAAGATCTTACAAAAGCCCACAACTTTTCTTAAGTATGTCATATACCTATTTTTAATACTTTGCGATTTATTTTAACTTTTCCAATATTTACCCTTCTTTCTGTTAAGACTATAATATTAGTTGGACATTTTTAAATTTTAAATTTACAGAAAAAGTAAATAATAATAAATACCTATTACTACAAATTAACTTATTTTTAATTATTATTATGGCGCAATAAATGTTCAAAAATATGCCTTCTATTGGATACACATGTTTAGTCTTTTTCTATATTTTCTTGGACGTTCCTTAGCATAAACGGTGTTATTCTCCTGCACCGCGTCCCGAATCCTATTTTCCATATCTTCTGGTGTTGTAGGATTCACATAAACACGATCTTTAACATATCCCCACAAAAAGAAATCTAGTTGTGTTAAGTCACATGATCGGGGCCATCCAATGAATCCACCTCTACCGATCCATTTCTGTGGGTAATGATTATTTAAAATTTCTCGAACTTCTCGATGGTAATGCGGAGGAGCTCCATCTTGCTGAAACCATATTTGTTTGATCTCAATGTTATCAAATTCTTGAAGAAGTTGAGGTAAATCATTCTGCAAAAAGTTTAAATATCTAGGCCCGTTAACTGTTTCGCGAAAAAAATATGGTCCAATAACATTAAAGTGTTTTATTCCACACCACACATTAAGTGACCAATGGTTTTGGTTTTGCACTTCCCGTACCCAGACTGAAATAACTGTTGAATAATAGTGCATGTTATGACGATTAACTGCACCATTACTGCGAAAAGTAGCTTCATCGGAAAACATTATTTTAGACAAAAAATTTGGATCGGCCTCTATTGCTTCATTTATAACGGTGCAGAATCTAGAAGTTCTTGGTGTAGTTCCATGTGGAAGGGATGATATTTGTGTTTTCTAGTGGTGCGGTTAACGGTAGATTGGGATGTATCACATAAGCTAGCTACTTGACGGCTACTGACCTGGGGATTATCTTGAACTTGAAGTAAAATTTCCAATTCTTTTTCCTCATTGGTAGCATTCCGGTTTACCACTTTCCGTTTTTTATATTCAATACTACCACTAGCATTAAACCGTTCCATTAAACACTGAAGAGATTGCCTAGTCGGTACACGTCTATTAGGGTACTTCGCCTTGTAAAAGTCTTACTGCCAACAAAGAATTTCTTTGCGCCTCACCCAGTATATAAATCATATCAATTAATTCAGCTTTTAGGAAAATCCATACTTATTTTTTTTAAATTTACTGACACCACAATAAATTTTATGAATTTATTTACTCAGATGTCAGGTTAAAATTTGACAATGTCATTTTGTCATGGCCAACTAATGTTATAGCAATAGTCTTAGACAGAAAGAAGGGTAAATATTGGAAAAGTTAAAATAAATCGCAAAGTATTAAAAATAGGTATATGACATACTTAATAAAAGTTGTGGGTTTTTGTAAGATCTTTCAGAAAAAATAATAATATATATGGTGCGCCATTTAAAAAAATCGAGATTTTTCAATTTAAAATGATCCAAATATATTCGTTTATTTTGAACACCCTGTAGCATCTAATTAAAACTCCGTTGCATATATCTTTTACGTCATCTTCGAATAACGCTAATATCAAATATGAGTGATCTACCTTCAAAATAATGGCTTATCGTAATTTTGCAAGTGTGAAAATTATTTTCTTTTTAGAAAAATTGAAATATTGGAAAAACTATTAGGTTTAGGTATGCATTATTTTCATAAAAAAATTGAAGAATTTTAAAAGGAATTCAAAACAAAATTTAAAAATAGAGGTGTTTCATTTAAAAAAATATAAGTTTTATTCGTCACGCTTTTTGAGCCACCCTGTATACTTTAAAATAAATATAAATTGTGCATCTAAGAATATTTACATCTTTTTGTATTTACTATTTTCTCATAACTTTTGAAACCAATGAAATAATGAACTTTACTCTATCGTTGACTCACCCTGTACATATTTGAACTTGCTGAGAGAGGCATTAAGGCCATAAACCGAGAAAGTTTAATATATTTAAAATTAGTTTTAATATCTCAGGAAAATTTACGTAACGAATTAAGAATGACAGCATATTTTTTAAAAATTACTTAGGGTAGATCAAAGAGATAAAGATGCAGTATATTGTAAGTAAGAAATTTAGTGAAGAAAAACTTGGCGAAAGGACCACTACTTTGTCACAAAAACGTTTTTGTTTAAACTGTGGACAAAAATTTTAGAAGAAAGAATAAGAATTATTCTCATTAACATGTTTAACAATATTTTTTACAAAATCATTTGTATTACTGCTCGTGGTTTGATGTAAATCCCATCCAAAAACAGTTAAAATTAGCACTGGGTAATAACGAATAATTAAGATTAACACACTATATCACTGCAGTCATAGTTATAATTAACCTGAAGGTCTTTCACTGTGATGAATTTTAAATTATTTATGGAATTACTATGTTTTATCCTTTCAGCATAATGTGAAGCAAAAACGAATATTTTTTGCAGTTGAAAACCCCTGGCGGCAAAAATTGTTCTATGCAAAGGTACATTACTAAAGATGAAAAATTTAAAATGCACTTTTTAAGAAACTTTTTTCATTATTTAAAAATTTTATTTTTGACCTGTAAAAAAAGATGTCTTTGGGGGTATCACAAATGGTTTAGTTTTAGTAAGAATCATTTAAAAAGTTTAGTTTTAGGCGCCGATTAAACACTTACATTCAACAGGCTTAACACCAGAAGAGATCAATCCTAAATTGGATGAAGATTATAACACATATGTTTCTATGTTTGCAATTGTTTAAAAGTGATATGGTTTTGATGCATTAAAAAATCTAAGTGCATAAAATAGTTAAGAGTACGGAAATATCGCAAGGTACAGTGTTTTCAATTTTGCACAACAAATGGCTGTGAAACAAATCTGCAAAGTAGTGTTCTTGATCTGTTTTAGCGCTTTTTCGTTGGAATCCTAATGAGTTGCTGCATTGATATCTGGGAACGAAACATGGGTGCACTGCTACATACCAGAAATAAAGGCGCAATCAAAACAGTGTAAAAGTCTTAGAAGCGAACGGGCTCGAAGGAGTAAAAGTAAAAGATAGAGAAATCGGTCGGCAAAATGATATCCTTTATTTCTTGGTATGCATGCAAAATTATTTATTATATTACTTGGAAAAAAAGCAACAATAACTATGCATAGTGATTACACCAATTAAAAAACAATTCAAGAAAAACCATCCTTAAAAGAGCCTTTTTCATCGAGCAAGTGTTCACACATGCGCAGTTTCGTGATCAAAAATTATGCAACAAAAGTTTCTGCATTGCATCATTCATTCAACAATTGTTGCTGTATTTAGCGAATTTGGCCACTAGTAATATTTTTAATTCAAACTTGTCGGACGGCTTATAAAATTTGAAGAATCGCTGAATGAATCAAATAAAACTAAAAATGGTAAACAAAAATCTAGCAGCCAAATTAATTCGTTTTTCTATCTTTCTGTAAAGGCTGATTAAACGACACTTGTATAATTTATATTTTCTGTTTTGTTCTTCGCCGTTGTAAAATATTCCCAAACAACTATTTTTGGAAATTGCTAACCTCACATTAAAAAATGTGTATTTTTAAATTTGTCCATTAAATTTGGTTTTTCTATCATCCCTTAAAGCATAGTAGGCCCTGCCATAGAAATATTAAAGGGTCATGGCGCTTGCGCTCAGGTAAATTTGGTCATACAAATTTTAATATTTGCGGTATGTCCTCTTTGTTAATACTATGGTGACATTTTGTAGTACTAACCCAATCACGGGGCTTACTAATAACCTTTCAAATATGTTTATTATAGAATTAACATTAAAATATATTTTTGCTTTCGACAATTAAAAAGAAAATTGTTTTATTGAAGAATGTACAATATTAAAGCTGAAGTGTCACTTGACTGCATTGACTGACTTGGCCCAAATCCATATCTAAATTTGTCTTCAATTATTCCCGAATTTTATAATTTTTTTATTATTAGATAAACTGCAAGTTTTTTAAAATATATCATAAAAGTTTCATTAAAATTTTGTAACTTGCTTTAAAATTTTTCATTTAAATTAATTTATTTAAATACTTTTTACCAAAAAACCAAAAAATATTTATTATTGTAAAAATACGATGGGGATTTTTTTTCTTTGAAATAATAAAAATATTCACAAATACCAGAAGAATAATATATTTAATTTAACGAATAAAAAAATGTTTACAGTAAGTACACCCTGGTTTAATCGCCTGGAAAGTTTCTAAGGAATGGGTCCCGAAGTATATCGAACTGAGTGTGCTCAGTCCTATCGAAGAAAAACAAAAAAACAATAAATTTGAAAAACTTATCTACTTTTCGATGGCAAGTCTACCACCATTATCAAGATAAAATTAAATTAAAAATAAAATAGAAAATAAAACTAAATTTTTAAAAATTTTGGTTTAAAAAAATTAGGAATTTCTAAGAACTTTTTTAATACTTATGACGTGTTATCATAAATAACATATTAACTGACTAGTAATAATTTTTAAAAAGATAAAAAAAGGGTGGTGTTTTAATAAGTTTTAAGTATACCTGAAATTACTTCAACATCAAGCATAGATAACGATATATTATTTAAATTAACAGATGCAGATGCTACACATTTATCTTTATTTAATGATATAAATGCGCGTTTTTTTATTTTACATTTTTTAATAAAGTTTTCTTTTTTAAAATACTAGAACACAGATTTTTGATTTGTGGAATTATTGTGTTTTTAATGTATGTTTTATGTTTCCTTATGCGTTTGGCTAACTGTCTGGAAGTTTCACCTATATAAAATTTATTACGTTCACAAGAAATCTTATAAAGAACATTTTTTGTGTTTTTATTTATATAAGGTTGAGCACACTTAATTCGCTTTACCTTGGGACCAGAACCGAAGTGATCCCATTGTTTAGATATACTTTCCAGGCAAGTAACCTAACGAGAACTTATCGAAACATGAATTCTCCATTAAACTATAGAACATATTTATAAATTTTAACAGACTTATTTTTAAAGTCTCTAACCTAAAGTGTGTGGTTGGGTTTTCAGTTTTCTTTCTTATCAACGTATATCTCTTAAGGTGCGTATCCATTTGGCGTGGATGCCATGCGCAGTTTGTTCGTTAGCGTTGCCGCGAAAAGTGAATAACAATTACCAAAGAGGTGCGCGCAGCAAGGCGAACTCCACCGCGTGGTCTATTAGAGCAGCAGTCTCGCTTAATAGATAGGCACCTTTAGAGTACACACTAATTGAATGCTGAAATACCTCAAAGCTTAGTACTGGGGACTTTTTTCTTTCTCCTTAACATTAAAAAATGTTTCGCTTCCCCATTCATAGTTTTGCTGACTTCGTACCGTTCACTCTAATATTAATTTTCTTAAACAAGTCTCAAAACCTACATTTAAAAAAAAACACAGTATAATACAAATATTTCTTTCCATTATTACTGTACGCAGGCACCAAAAATATTGTTAAAGTCAAAATTACGTTTCCTGTCCATTACATATACATTTAAACGCCCAGGTTTACAATAGGTTTGTTCCAACAAGCATCCGGTATCGTTTCGAAATCGTTTTTGAATTGTTTTTTGGTGCGCTTCGACGCATGCGCGGACTTAAAATAGTTTCGTGACGGTACGAAAAGTAACAAACGTTGGATCGCTTTGCGGATCGTTTTCGGGACTGTCAAATCAAAAGGTCAATTGTCTTTGAATTTTTTGTTTTTAAAATAACACCCTGCTTTTCTACTAATTATTTTTGTGATCAAAGTTAGCAAATATCACTCATCTTTAATGATGGGCTTAAAGAGGTGTAAAAATTAATGCTTTTAAATGATTAAACAAGCAAGGAAATAGGAAATGCTAAAGCACAATGCACGCTAGTCGCTAAATAACAGTAAACATATGAAGATGAAACATGAAACAGCTGTTAAAAATCAAAAATTCAGTGCCAAGATGTTCAATACGCAAGTCAACCCAAACAGTTTTCAATTTAGGCCATGTATCGGAATTACCGTTTTGAAACCGTAACATAAACGATCCCAAGTTTTGTTGGTACACAAAGAGGATCGTCCGATAACCGTCACGTCTCTGTTGAAACGCACTTTAATCACTGCGCATGAGCGTGATCGTTCGGTGACGGTTTTTCGACGTGTTGGAACAAACCTAAAATCATTTAATCTTACCTATATACTATATCCATAGCCACAGCTGCTGGAAAAAAAACTAAATTTCTCTTTTAACCCAGAAAGTACTTCTCCCCTTCCAACTGTACACTCTGCATGTATCTCAGATCAGAACCCCGTAAAACACACGAAAATAGGACACCTTGTACAGATTAGAAGGGGACACAACCTGGCTAAAGTATGTCTCTATACATAAAAAGGTTATTCTTAACAAAACCCATAAGGTAAAATGACTTTGTTTTTCAGAACCTTGGCGTTAATAAAATGTTTTTAAAAAAATTTTAAACCCGGGTAAAATTTTTGCCTATTCAAAAATTTTAAGGTTTCCCGTTAAATTTTCTTCAACCCTTAAATAAAGTTTGTTAAGCAGAGCATCATGACAGTCCTGATCAGTACCTTGGAAGTGTCAAGAGCGACGATCTGGGATTTAGAAATGCGACACTAAAAATCATTAAAAATAATTAGCCTATTTTTAGGACAATTGGACATACCAATACGTACTTAAATTTAACGTGCTCTATCTGCTAAACGAAGCAATTTTAGACGTAGCGTTTTTATCTTAAATCGACCAGTTTTGACCTCAGGTGTCTGTCATAAAATCTTGTTTACCTATTTTCGGGACACCCTGTGTATTAACTGATAATTACCAATATCTGATTTCTAAAGTTTATTGCTCGTAACTTTAAATCCAAAATGTGCAGCGACAAGGAATTTTGATGTGAGCAAGATAATTTTGCGAGGTCTTCTGGGAGCGCAAGAAGACGGATTTTATACTGAAAAAAATTATACGTAAATCTTTATTTATAAAATGCACATATCTTTTTTGTAATTTGACTATCATTATTTATTTAAAAATTAATAAAATAACTTATAATATCGAATAAAGTCAATAATTAATAATACAGAGATTTCCTGCGTTTAGCCCAAGGAAGTTTAAAGGTGTATGGAAGCCCAATGCTATGGCCCATTCGATCAAAAAATGTCCAGCCCAGTATGAAAATAACTGTCAGAGTTGGGGCCCCCCCGATTCTGCGCAATAACAAAATTTTTAGTTTAATGTGTTGTTACTTTACACACTGATAAATCAGTGTGAAGTTAGCCAACACAATTTTAATTTTATGAGAGCCGGAGTACCGTTTTTTGGATTTATGAAAACCTTCTTATTTTAGTGATTAGTGTTTATTACATTGTGACTATAATTTTTTGTTTATTTTTTATTACTTATAATATCGTAACAAAATGGCTAGAGGTTGTATGGTTTTGTCTTGCAAATTCAAGGGTAACATACCCGTCTTTTTTAAATTTTTGGTAAGTATTTTTTATATTTAAATTAGGTGCTTCTTATAAGACGTAAAAGTTAGGTAACCGAATAAATAATAATATATCAATTATGAATAATAGAAAAAGAAAATTTCATAGGAAAATATTAGTGAGAAAAGTAAGGCAATCTTAACTATCTTTTAGGGTGATTTCCACAATGTTTGTGTATTTCTGTGGATTATTAAAAAGAAATAAGGTTTACATTTAGGTACTTTTATTTCATTTAATAATTTTGTACACCCTTTTTTAAAAGGGTCAAAATTATTGATTAATGGGCAGACCAGGCAAATTTTAATATATACAGGTTTTCTTTTTGAATGAAAGGAAGTACACGAGATGTAGAGTGATTACAAATCTTTAAAAAAACGGCAATGTTTCGTTTTTTTTGGGGTATTCATCATCAAAAAATTGAAAATCAAAAAACCTTATTTCCCCATTCCTCCTCCTTTAAAAATTTGATTTTTTTTCACTAAATTGGCACAAAATATTTCACAAACACCTTTTAAAACTTTTTTATGTTTATTTTACACCTTTTTTTTACTTTTATTTTTTAAGCAAATATGGTTGCTGCCTTTGAACTTAAAAGTTCGCAATTTAATGGAAAAGATGTAAAATAAATAAAAATACAAGGTTTTAAAAGGTGTTTATAAAATATCGTGTGCCACTTTAGTGTAAAAATCAAGAATTGTGTACAAAAAGAAGGGAAAGGGAATATAGTAAAAATTTGAGGTTAGTTTAATTTTCAATTTTATGATGAAGATCTGGGGAACGAAACGTTGCCGAAAGATATTTTTCGGGATTTGCAATCAGCGCCCCAAAACCCTGTATACAAATGATCCTATCGGAGAGGAGGCAATTTTTCGAGACAATACCATTTGTTTAAAAATAAATTAGATTTTTGGTTTCTTAATCTTTTTTCAATTTTTTAAGCTCGACATACTGTACACACATAATATTTAACGGATACTGTTACAATGGATTCTCAGGTACCAAAGGTTACTAAACATTTTTAACCATACTGTTATTCTGTCTCATGAATGTTTGTTATTAGTGAAAAGTATATGCCTAAAAAGCAGTTATAAAAATACAAAACTTCCAAAAATATCGACTATTTAAATAGAAGGCAGTAAAGTGGCGCCATCTATTCTTTCCATATTATATCAGATGTTATAAAATCTAATATTACACAATAATTTTAAAAATTCTATAGTAGTATCCTTTAATAACCAACAATTTTGTGCAAAAAAAAAGGAATGTTGGAATTTGACATTTGATGATGTCAATTTTATAGATATGAACAAAGAATTATGAAAATCCGGCCCTGACCTACTATTAATTGCGCAAATGCCGCGGGGCCAACCCCCCTATTCCCGCTGCCCTGCACGCCTGGACAATTTTGTTCTACAGTATTGGGCTTCCATACCCCTTTAAACTTCCTTGGTTTAGCCATATTGAACTCCTTATTAACTTTGTCGTATTTCCGCTTAAAAGATATATCCGCTTCAGTAGATAAAACGGCCAAAGCTACAGTCTTTGCTGACCCGTTGTATTTCCTAAATAATTTTTGATTAGTTTACTTGCCGTTATTGTTCATAATCCGCTAAATGTGTATTCAGTTACTGTTCCTAACCACTCACAGGACAGTTCTTAAAGTTTTTTATATATAGGTACTCTGAAATATTTTTTTAATCTGTCCAAGTCATAGAGACAACCAAAATTTTTAAAATGTTTGTTTAAAGTTATAAATATTAAATCGAAATTGCTCAGTATAGAATTAATCATGCTGTTTCATACCGGTTTTTGAAAGATTGCATAGATTCATCTTTTTTGTGCAGATCATAGTTGCTATATAAAACTTTAAGGCGTTTATTTTTAACATAATCTACCCTGGAGTTAATTTTAAAATTTGGACTTCTTAAAATTATAATGTTGTTGTTCTTGCTAAAATTTTATAAAGTTTAAAATTCTATGAAATTTCACTTAAAATTTTAAATGCAATAACATGCTAAAATATTTTAAAGGTTTTATATTTAGCACTAATTATCGCAAAACTAATTAATTCAAGACACACAACTCCTAAACATATGAAAACAAATGGTCTCCGGGTATTTACTTTTAGGTTGTTATTTGCTTGACCCCCCAAATGTAAATTAAGAGACATAATTTTGTTTAAATATTTTGTTTATTAACAACAATTTATTGATAACTTTTCAGTCTGTGGCTATCGCTCCTCGCGAAGCAAGTAAATTTGTTATTCCTTTAGTGAGTTTTTGGTGTGTCGGTTATTTTTCTTATGTAACGGTAAATACTTATAAACAAATATTATATCTTATAGTTTTTATATAGCTAGATTTCTGTAAATAGGAAAATTCAAAAATAAAAAAATCCTGACAGTATATTTAATTTTAAATCTTGTATCTTGTTTACTTGCTTTACAAGTTTTTAAGATATATTAGTTATTTGTTTTTAATTTATTATTATTTTGGGTAATATTCTACTTTATGGACATGATGCCATTTTCAAAATTTTGAACGGGTTTTTTGGTCGTGATCACAACAAAATATTTTTTTGGCAACCTCTGGTTTTTGGGTTATGAGGCCTCCCAGTAAACTAACCTTAGAATTCTTTCTTCTTGAAACTGATTACCAACAAATGGGAACATACACTGATTAGGCACTTATATATTGAAGAAATACACTAAAATTTACAATAATTTATTGTTTATAGTCGGTAAAAATTACCCCAAATAAATCCACTTTTCTGTGTGTTGTGAGAATATATAGTATATACAGGGTGTCACAGATTCGAGTGCATGCATGGGGATCTCAGAAACCGTAAGAGATACGTCGTTAAATTGGCAAGTTGCATTTAGGCGCTTCAACATGCCGATTAGAGTTGTAAAATTCGAGTACTCCCGGAGATATCCGAAAAAACAAAATTTGCCGATTTTGTTTTAATTTTTTCTGACGTTATTTAAAGAGATATGGAAAAACAAAGACACTTTCTTATGGCCACTTTTTAAGCTCTACAAAACAGGTTGAATTTTCCGTAGACGTTTCGTTTTCGTTAAATTATCATCAACTCTATTTTTTTAAAGCGGCATTCAATTGTTTATTGCATTTTTGAAGCAGTTATAATCCCATTACAATGATGTATAACACTTAATATTTTTTTGTTAAATAAACATATTTTCCATAAGAGACAATGAGTAAGACAAGGAACGAAATCATTTCTTATAGGGCGTTCATATATGTTAATAAATATTAAGTGTTATACATTTTTGTAATTGGGATAATAAGGGTTTAAAAAATTAAATAAAACCCAGGTCCGTATTTAAAAAAATAAAGTTGATGATGGTCTAACGAAAACGAAACGTCGTACGGAAAATCTCTCAACTTTGTTTGTAGAGCTTAAGAAGCATGAAAAGTGCTTTTGTTTTCCATATCTTTAAATAACGTCAGGAAAAATAAAAACGAAATCAGCAAATTTCTGTTTTTTCCGTATATTATTCTCGGAAGTACTCGAATTTTACTCAATCGGCATGTTTTAGGCACCTAAATGCGCATTGCCATATACCGACTGTATCTCTTACGGTTTCCGAGATCCCCATGCATGCACTCGAATCTGTGGCACCCTGTATAACTGATTGACTAATTTGTAATTAAATTGTAAATAAATAATTAGTAAAAAATTGGACTTATTTAAGGTGTTTTTTACCAAAAATAAGCAATAAGCTTTTGTAAATTTTAGTGTATTCGTTAAATATATAAGTGCCCAATCAGTGTATTTTCCTTTTTTTGATGGTAATCAGTTTCAAGCAGAAGGAATTTTGGAAAAATGTCCATTTAAAGATTACTCCACTTGGAGACCTCATAACTCAAAACCAGAGGTTGCCAAAAACTGATTTAAGATTCGTGATCACCGCCCAAAAAATAAACCCGTATGCAAAAATTAATGAAAATCGGCGTTATGTCCGTATATATATTTTTAAAAACAACTTTTCCTTTTTTGCCACTTTTTGTGTTTTAGTATAATTCTCCATTTACATCTAAACTGACAGTTTCGGCATTTGAAAAAACCATCTTTATATCTACATTTATAAAGATGTCTCTACTTTATTGCCAACAATATCTTACTAAAATATTTGATGTGATGTAGAACAGAACTGTAAAAATAATATATGAATAACTTGTAGAAAATATTTAAAGTTATTTTGTACCTAACCCTAAACTCGAAAGAAAAGATATTATACAGGGTGATTCATGAGGAAATGTCAATACTTCAGGTACGTAGTCAGAGTCAAAAAATAAACATAAAAGTCTATATAAATATGGGTCCGCAAGGCCTTCGTTTTCGGAATACAGGGTGTTCACCGCAGAGCTGACATGTGCTTAGAAGTAATGGTGGAATTTTTAAAAATTATAAAACCTAGCTTATGTTTTGCCGAACACAATTTAAGGACAAAAATTTTATTTAAAATTAAAATACATATTGTTTAAATCTACATTTTGTTTTATTTTTTTTTAATTTTGCTATAGTAAAATCAGATGCGTCGTAATTTTTTTGAATCCAAATATCTCGAAAACGGTTGCTAATATCAACTTTTAACAAGTATTTCTTTTTGACGTAAAAATAACAAAACAATTATTTAATTTACTTAAACATGTGATACAGGGCCGTACCAAAAAGTTGTGATTGTTTAAAATAGTAAAAAGACGTGTAGGTGGCTCCTCCTACAAGTAAGAGCCGTAATAAGATTAGATTCGAATCCGTCATACCAAAAAACCCCCCGGATACCAATTTTTACTTCAATATTTACATAATTATAGATTTTATTTAAAAAATAGAAAAATTAAACAAAAATTTTGAACACCCTGTTTTTCGAAAACGAAGGCCTTGCGTACCCTAATTTATATAGACTTTTATTTTTATTTTTGGCCCCTAACTACGTACCTAAAGTATTAACATTTCCTCATGAATCACCCTGTATATTAAAATTTTGTATACTGTAATATACCGTTACGTAAGCTTGCAAAATAGCGTTTTCATACCAAAAGCTACCAAAACCTCTTTCTGCTTTCTAGGCACTACAACAAGATTTAAATCAGTTAAATTTAGTTATAGCAGTAAAAATAAAAATAGAACTATACAGAACTGCAGAGGAGTAACTAACTTTATTAAAGTAAAAGTTTTATTAAATTTGGTGATGGCGTGGAATAACGGTAACTTTTTAATTTCCGGTGTTTTTGTGGTGTTTGCGTTTTTGTTAGTACCAACATTCGGACAACAGTTTAACTTAGCTCCACATCCACAAAATAACCACAATAGATCAAGAGTTGGGGTCTGTACTTTAGAGGTGCCGTAAGTATAATAAAAAATTACTGTTATGTTATATTAAAAATAGGTTTATTTTATTTATAATTTTATTGACCCATCTGCAACATGTTTAAATTATTTATCACAGAAAATATAAATGTTTAATGGAATTTTTGTTATCTACCTAAAATTTCGAATTAACTCATTGCATGAACCTATAGAAAAAGCCTTGCCGCTTGGCTGTGCGAGAGAGAGAAGGAAGAAAAAAATTATAGGATTTCTGTCTCCTCCAACGTGCTAATTGGTCGACGAAGAGGGGCCGACCAAACAGCATGCTTAACGGGATACATACTCCTTAAACCGATTAATCAACACTTTGGAGCGACAGAAAAAGGTTATACTTTCTTTCTTTTTTTTTTCCCGCTAGCTGGTTCGCACAACCAAGCGACTGGTTGCTGGTATATGGTCAAAGCTTGAAATAAAAAAACATAATTTGTGCCGGCCTTAGAGCCGATTTATCAATGCAGGGTTAGGTTAATTTGACAACGGGTTTCCACCATTCATTTGTCTCTTTGATAGTAGCAAAGTGGTTAAAATATCTTAACTCAAGGTCAATTTAACCCAACCCGCATTGATAAACTGGCTCTAATGAATTGGTATTAACCGCCCTTCTAGAATTGGTTCTTGTAACTTAGTTCTTATATTTTTATTATTGATTTTATTATTTTTTTTATCTTAAAATAGTCTGCGAAAGCTTTAGACCGAAGTACGACATACGGTTGGTGTCTAAAGTGAAGTAAGAAAAATGTATGCAAAAGGTTCCACAGCCTAGAAAATTAAGACATGAAGAGAGGTATATAGTTGTGGTTAGTTTTGGTTAGTTAAAAGTTCGCGGCCTCTCCAGTTTTAAAATCAGTGCATTCTACCGGTTATGACCTACGGCATGACACTTTAACTTTAACAGTCACAACTGCGAAGAAGCTTAGAATAACACAACGCAGGATGGAAAGATCGATGCTCGGTGTGTCACTTCGTGAACAGGTTAGAAATAAGGACTTACGAGCGAGAATAGGAGTCCCGGATGTTATCTACCAGGAGACCAAGAGCTGACAAGAGAAGCAGGGGAAGACCTCCCACGCGATAAACGGACGATATAAAAAGAATAACCACAAACTGGATGCAGAGCGCTCAAAATAGAGGGCAGTGGGCAGAAATGGGTGAGGTCTATATTCAGCAGTGGATGCAAAGGGCTGATTAATGATGATGATGATGATGGCCTCATGGCATTGGCATTTGGTGTTAATCTGCTAGAAAAGTCCAGGAAAGAAATACTGTTGAGTAATTTCTTGATGCAGAAGCCGTTAATTTGGCTATAAAAGAGCGACAGGTTTATGGAAATTAATTTTATTTGAAAGTACATCAAATTTGACCTGATTAAAAGCCCTAGATATCTTAAAAGCATTGGTCTTAGTTACTCAGGAGACTTGTTTCAGTTATTTGAAACAAACAAAAGAAGATCTGCCATGGACCTCATGTAACGGAATATATAATTTTGTATTTTTCCGAGTATTTTTCCAAATACTTAAAATATGGAGTTAATTAGTTTTTTATTACCTTGCAAACAATTTAAAAAATACAGGTTTTTAAGTACAAAGGAGAGTTTTAGCTACATCCTTGGGAATAGATCACAAATTATTATAAGAAATTTAAAATGACCAGTTAATATGGGTGGAAGTTCAGGATCACATTTTTTAGACCATTGCTGGTATGCCACCCAGCGCAGAGGATTTTTTGGTATTGATCTGCTTGACCTTAAAAATAATTTGGGACCTTTCATGGAAAACAGAAGCAACTGTTGAATGAGGCAGATAAACGGGAGGTTTAAGGGTAGAATTTTGAGTAATTTTTTTAGCAAAGAGTTTCCATCAGACATAGAAATGATTTGGTCTTTAAAGAGTACGGGTAAAGAGTTAGTAAAAACGTTTTGACTTTAATGTTGCTGGCAAATGATCAAAAAGATCTACTACCGTTTCGGCAAGAAAGGATTTTACTTCTTACGTGAATGTTAAAATGGTTTTAGGCCTCTTAAATAATTTAATTCTATTGGTTTCTTGCTTCGCTGCTTGTTTGTCAATTTTCAGGTCTAGGATTTAAAAGATACCAATAACACTAAAATCTTGGACTTCCATTGTCTTTATTTATTAATTGAAACACAACGTTTCGGTTAGTGATGTATCTCCAACCGTTTTCAAATGATTATTCAAGCGTTATCAGTCCAAGATTTTAGTGTTATTAAAACCATAACATTGTCTAACTCTTTTAAAGAAACATTTTAAAGATACGTTTTTTGTTGATTGTGTGGATGAGCCTTGTTACAGAATTAAGAAAGCCAGGACTTATAATTTAAAGTTTTGAAGTTCCTTTTAGTGTAAAAGCATAGTTACAATGCAAAGTTGTATTGTTTTCAAATTTGTTAATATATGTGGAAAAAAAGCAGGTATAACATCTTAAAGATATGTTTGAAAGAATCTTTTAGACCATTCCTATTTCCTAATTGTATGTGGTGGCATAGTAACCAAACCGTGCCCTAAGAGACCACTAAAAATATAAAAATAAAGCGGAAATATCGAGAAATTGGCTCTTTGGTTCACATTATTTATATTC
>JAHBCN010018927.1:28263-41022 GCA_019359885.1 Listronotus oregonensis
TTAAAGAATTACTTTTGTTAAAAGTGCTTTCGCAAAACCTTTTATATTTTAAAATTAATTTTTTTTTTTTTTAAACCATATTTAAACATTGAAATTTTGTCCCATTGTATTTGGGGGGAAAAAAAAAACACCACTATATATATTTTTAATAAATATATTTTTTTTGAATGTAAGTAAATAGATAATGAAAGCCCCTTGTCCATTATTTTTTTATTTTTTTTTAAGTTTAAATATTTATATTATTAATATATTTATATTATAATATTATATTAATTTATATATTTAAATTAAAAACCACAAAATTTAAAAATTTTTTTTTTTTATTTACGAAAAAAGCTCCTTGTAAAAAATTTTTATTTTAAAAAAATTTTAAAAAAACATTTGACATATTTTATACGCGGTGTTCAGAAAATTAAAAAACTTAAAATGGTACAAGAGAAAAAATGCATTTATTTGTGAAGATATGGAAATAATTACTAGGAAAAGTTGTTAAAAATTTAAAAAAGGAGTCTCTAATACCAATTTTAAAAAAAAAAAAGGCCTACTTTTTTTTTATTTGTGATTAAATTAATTTTAATACCAATTTAAATTTTTAATAAATTTTTTTTTGCTTTAAATAAGCTGATGTTTATGCGGCTAATAATTATAAAACGAAATGTCAATACAGTTTGTCACTATCAACCCTACTAGTACAATAAAGAATTGTTAATTTGGAATTAGATAATATTAAAATAATTTTTATCACAAATTAATAAAAGTGGCCTTTTTTTTTAAAAAATATATTAGAAACTATCTTTTTTTTTTTAAAATTTTTTTTTGTAACTTTTTTCCTATCTTCTCAAATAAATGCACTTCCCTTGCCATTTAAATTTTTTTAATTTTCTGCCCGTATAAAATTTGTTAAATTTTTCCATCCCAATTTACTTTTAATAGAAAAATTTTTTTAAAAATTTTTGTTTTTTTTGATAAAATCAAAAATAAAAAAGTTTTTTTTCTTTTTAAAATTTTTTAAAAAAAAAAAAAAAAAAAAAAAAATAATTTATATATATATATATATATATATATATATATATATATATTTTTATTTTTATATATATATATATATATATATATATATATATAAAAATATATATAAAAATATATAAAATTTTTTTTTTTTTTTTTTTTTTTTTTTTAAAAAAAACCCAAACACCGAATTGAGCATCTAAAGTAAATGTCATATCTGTCTGTCACTTCAGATAAAAAACAAAAAAGTTTTCCGGCTTTAAAAATAATGTTTAACAATAAAGAATCATCGATTTATAAAAATGTAATTTATGGTGCAATGCCATAAATTTGGGGAAAAAAGTTATTATTTCTGGAGTTATGTTATTCAGTGTCTTTACCAAAACGTTGCCGGTGCAATTTGTTTACAAGAAGTATCCCTCCTTGCCCCCCTGAATATATTCATGCCAAACAAGGTTTGTTTACTTTATTTCTATTCAAGAATTCGTTGTAAAAGACCAAAAACATGTATTGTGATTCTTAGAAGACATACATACGTTTAACCTTGTTTTTAATTACGGTATAGTTTTTGCATTTATATTGTTATATAGGAATATTTATTGCGGAGGTTTTGGTCAATACTTTATTACTAAACTGGTTAAATAAAATTGATTATGATGCTAATAAATTGTGTGATTAGCATTTTTGTAATTTTATTACGTTGTATAAAATAAGAATAAATGAGGGAGTAAAATTTAAGTATATCGTTTGATTTTTAAGCTAAAAATGATCAATAAGTAGCACAAGATGTATACTGACTATAGGGTCAAGTGGTCTTCCTAGCAGTTAATCATAACACCGCAGCTGCCGATTAACTAACTTTTAGATTGGACCCAGGTTATAGGGTACTTCAGAAGTTTCATTTTAGATCATATATATTTCTGGAACGGAAGTATACACTTACTTTTTAAAATGCTTCTGGTAATATGGTACAAGGCGAGTTCAAATATAAACCGAATGGCCTGTAAATTTTTATTTACTTTAATTGCAATAACTACATAAATCTTCCAATATTTCTTTACTTTTTAGGATAGCATTTTTGCTATCCTTATGGGAGTACTTCCAACTATAGCAAACCATCCTTTTGGCGAAGCTACTGGTGCACAAACTCGGTAACATATTCATCGTTTTGGAATTTTAAGTCGCCCAACACCTCTTACAGAGGTCCACAAATATGAAAATTACACTTATCATGCATTAGAATGACATTCTTATTATTAGCTTAACCTTTATGTATCTATGTAACGGAATCTTTCAACTTAATTTTGACCAATTTTAACAAGTCTAATTTACTTATAGACCTTGAGCCCAGAGGGTTTTTGTATGTATCATAGGCCCCACGTCGAGGCTTTGGGGGCTGATAGATAACGTTATTTCCCACTTTGAATTACCGGTATGGTATCCCTAAAGTGTAGCTTTGTGGGAAGGTTAAATTTTCAAACGTGTAAGTAACATCCATGCCCTTGGATCATAGACCCCATTTGGTTACTGATTTATGTCGTCAAGAAGGTTGCCAAAGTCCGCGAACCCAATATGCCATACCAATACGGCGTCACTTAAGGTCCGCCATACTGACCGAAAGGTTAATTTTCCACTTAAACATGGACCATCAACCCCAGTTTTGTTTCGGATCTTTGTTAACAATGCTGTAGAACAAAGAAAAAACGCCATACCTCTGTGGCATCGCCAAGTAGCCGCCATAATGGGGCAAACATGTCATTTTTAGCAATGAACGCCCCATTAGGGCGGTCACTTTGCAAAATGGCATTTTAAAAATTTTTTCTACCTTTATTGTTAACAATGATCCGAAACTGTGGGAGACCATGTCCACGTGAAAAAAAAGGTTATTAGGGGGTTTTCTTTTCAGTATAAAAGTTTGTTTCATTGAAAAAGTCGAATAATATGTTAGGACTAAATAATTTAAAATAAGAATAAAATAAAAATTAAGTTATCAACAATATAATTTAATTATAGTAAAAAAGTGTGGGTGCAATTTACCAAATTTTCATTATAACCCTAATTTTTTATTTAGATGCCAATAAAATAATTGTAACATTTAATATTTAGCACCTCACTCTTTTTTACTACAATTGAATTATTTTGTTAATGACCTAATTTTTATTTTAATCTTATTTCAGATTAATTGGTAACAATTGATTTTTGAACTTTCTGTCACTGTTACACAAACTCTTCATACTTAAATATTATTTTCTAATTTTTAGTCGGGTTTGCTATAAAAGCGTGCAATTTTGGTTTTTTTAAATTCTAATTTATTTTTTAGGGTTATTGAATATTTAGATATTTTAAATCCACATCGTAGCTAAAAAGTAAAAAAAGTTTAATTAACTTTTTTTTAGGACCATTGACATAATTTCCCCAGCAGATAGGGCAGGAGGAATACCAAAAGGAAATGGCGTAAGGAAAATTTTATTATTTACATTTTTGCCTTATATCCATAAATGTACTTATCAAGTACATGAATTACTATTAGAGGAAAATTTTCTGTCAGAATTAAAAAAAAAACCGTTAGGTCTCTTCTCGCAGTTTTATAGATATTAAATAACCATAAGTTTTTAATAGAGCTCCTAATGTGGGATTAAGCTATCCCAACGTAAAATTTATTTAGTGATGAGCAAGCAAGACCAAGACCAAGACCGGGCTAGTCTTGGTCTTGCAAGCCTGGTCTTGGTCTTGCTGCAAGAGTCTTGTTGGTCTTGCTTTTTTTGGTAGTAATAATTTAAACTAATTAATATTGAATAAAATATATTTTTTAAATTTTTAAAAAAGAAATAAAGATGGAAACTATATTTTCTGCATTAAAATTATAAAATATGCCAATTTTAAACTTACACGTACGTTTAAATGATTTGATTAAAAAGCATATTTTAAATGTAGGGGTTTAATTATTTATGCTCCATTTTTAGTTGAATTAAGACACAACCTATTTCTATACACTTAGTGGCATATAGAAATATTTTAGTAATAAGAATTATTATTATTATTTCTTTAAAAAACTTAAAAAATTTAAAAAAAAACCCAAAAAACTATGTACTGTGTGAGAAAGAAAAAAAACTTTTAATTTTAACCAGACTGAAATTTCCGTGAAAAGAATTCTAATATGTAAACATTGGTTTCTGATTTAAAAACAAGTTATAAATTTTTTTAGTTCATATAAACTGTTTTTCTTTATATTAGTAAAAAGCATTTGCCGTACAAAGTTTCTACAAATACTTTATAAACATTCTGCATATACAAGATGGCTTAGTAGTGTAACAAAGCTCGATATCTTCAAAACCGTTCATTATGGTGAAAAACTGAATATACAAAAATTATAGAAAAAAAGGGCGTAAAATGTGAATTTTTTTCTATTCCAGAATTTTCTGAAGAATCCACTGTCACTCAAGAATCTCCCTTATTTTTAGTTTTTAACCTAAAATAAAAAATTTATGACGAAAAATCCATTTAAAAAAATCACCACCCTGTATATTATGCTGTGAAATTGTTAAACTGTCATATAGAAACAATGACAACGTAGATGGTTTTTAAATATAATTTTCGGTTTTGACAAAAATGACGTTATTATTATTCTTTTAGCATTGTTTTGCCTTTTCCGTCAAAACCGGAAGTGATATTTAAAATCCATTTGTATAAAAATTATTCCTATATGACATGAAAAATATATTTTTTATGAATTCATCTCTTTACATTTATAACTTAGTTTTAAGAAGCAATCTAATGGTTTCACTTTTTACAGTGTGGAACAAAAATAATGTTTTTCTGGATTTTCAAAATTTTTAATCCACCCTGTAAGTGGCATCACTGGATAGCTAATTTAAAAAAAACATTAGGAATATAAAAGTTACTTTCAGCTTCTATAACTTTTGTATCCCTAGTTTTTTTCTGTCGTGAACGGTTTCGGGGATATCTTTTTTGGACCATTGGGTCCAATCTTATGTTATTGAATTTACTTATTATTGTTGTTAAAAAAAAAAATAAAAGTGTTCCATTTAAGTATTATTTTATTAAAGAAACCTGTTACTCATTAAACAATTGCCTTTATTGAGTTTTCGCCACATTTTTTGTCATTTCTGTATAAAATAACTCTGTATATTGAATATAAAAATTGAATAATATAATATTTTAAAAAAGTTGCAAAAGTGCAAGAGTCTTGCAGGTCGGTCTTGGTCTTGCGTAGTCTTGCACTCCCCCGGGCTTGGTCTTGGTCTTGGTCTTGGTCTTGCATACCCCGGTCTTGGTCTTGGTCTTGCAAGGAAAAGGGGTCTTAGTCTTGGTCCGGTCTTGGTCTTGCGTAAGATCAAGACCAAGACCCAAACCAAGACCGGTCTCGCTCATCACTAAATTTATTAATTAATAAAGTCTCATTATCATACAGTTTATTTTTTGCGGCTTTTATGTCACTATTTGTCCCCAGAGGTAAAAAATGGGGTTTATAGGGAATAAGAATCAGTGGAGGATTTTCCAGCAGGCTAAGTAGGCCGAAGCCTAGAGCGGCATATTTACGTTCGGCAAATTTGGGGCATTTTTTTTTATTTCTTACAGAAATTAAAAAGGTTCATATTAATCCAACATCTATTTCTTATTCAATCGCAACTAAATCATTGGGTTGTGAAAATAATATAGATTAACGACACATCGATTTCCTTGGTCAAAATCATACTAATTACAGGAAAAAATTAAAGTAATTAGGACGTGCACAAATCATAAAATTACAATTTTATTGACACAAAAATTGTAATTAATATGATGGTGATTTAGAGTAACGAATTGTAGAGGGCGATAGGGGTGACAAAATATTAATAGCCTACTGGGGACAAATGGTAAATCAGCCACTGGTAAGAATAAAACTTATAATAATATAATCGCTAAATATTTATGTTTTTTACATTTTGGAAAATTTAACAATACTTAAGTAATTAGCTTTAAATATGATTAAAAGTTAAATTTTATAAGCATTAAAAATACAGTTAAACTGATAAGTTCTTATATTCTATTATCTAAGTTCAATTTTCCCAGAAATTTCTGTCCGATATGAGAATATAAAAACTACGATGTAAGCTGTGTTAAAATATTACTATTATTTTAATGTAAATGTTTGACCTATATTCTACCATATATTTCCACAATTTAAACAAGTATAAAATAATATTTTTTGTGTTTACTTAAAGATTATAGACTGTATAAATCTTCTTATAAACATAGGTATTCCAGAAAACGAAGCTGAAAAAAGTGCAAAATCCTGTTAATTTTTTCAAAATGCATAGATCTGCATGAAAATTTGGGATTAAGCCCAACTTACCCTCCTCTTTAAAATCTATATGATGCCGATGGGCGCTTTTTATTTTTTGGGTGTGAAAACTACCCCTTATTGCTAAAACCTATAAATAAAACATTAAAGCTTAAGTTAAGTAAAATTTGACTTAAATAAATTAAAAACCTAATATTTTGTTTTTTGAAACGTTATTTAAAATATTTCAGCCCTTAAAAATAAACCCCCCCGTTAAGATTAATATATATATATATATATATATATATATATATATATATATATATATATATATATATATATATATATATATATATATATATATATATATAATATATATATATATATATATATATATATATATATATATATATATATATATATATATATATATATATATATATATATATATATATTTTATAATTAATTTTATTTTATATATTAATAAAAAAATATTTATTTTTTAAAAAAAAAAAAAATTTAAAGGGTAATTTTTTTAATATTTTTTTTTTAAAAAAAAAAAAAAAAAAAAAAAATAATTTTTAAAAAATAAAAAAAAAAAAATTTATTAAATAAATTTTAAAAAAATATTATAAAAATATTTAAATAAAAAATTTAAAAAAATTTATAATTATTATAAATATTAAAATAATAATATATTTTTTTTAAAATTTTTTTAATTTTAATATTTTATTTTATAATAAATTTATAAATTTTTAAATTTTTAATATTTAAATATTTTTATAATATTTTTTATTTATTATTAATTTTTTTTAAAATATTTAAATTTTTTTTTTTTAAAAATGTTTTAAAGCGGGAGCCCTTTTATTGTCTTACACGGATGTGACCATCCCCCCCAAAAGGGTGAAAAAGCCGCGCCCCACCCCCGGTTTTCCTCCGGCCCCCTTTTTTCGATTTGCAAAAAGCCCCCCGTAAATTTTTGTTTAATTAGGCCTATGCCCGCTTTTTTTTTTAATTTTATATATATATATATATATATATATATATATATATATATATATATATATATATATATATATTATATATATATATATATATATATATATATATATATATATATATATATATATATATATATATATATATATATATATATATTAAAAATAATTTAATTTTGAAAATTTGGGTTTAGTTTTCCTACCCCCTTCTTTAAAATCTCCATTATGCTGTAGGTAGCTTTTTATTTCTTAGGGATGAAAACTACCCCTTACTTCAAAAACCTTCAAAACTCTCATATTAAAGATTAATCACATAAAATTAGTCTCATATAAATTGAAAAATAAGTAATTAATTCTTTAAAACAATATTTAATAAATTTCAACACTTGAAAATAAGCCCCTATTATGATTTAATGAAAAAAAATCAACATATTGTCACAGAGTTGTAATTTAAAAATGTGATACTTAAAAATATTACTAATTTAATTTTGTAATATCTTAATCCTTAAAAATCCACCCCTTACAATATTACAATGCCAAAAATAGTACCAAACCGCGGGTATTTTAAAATGCATTGAGTCGCTTTTAGAATGCTCCAAAAAAAATCTTTTTAAGCATAACTCCTTCAGTTTTTACGATAAAAAGTTCTTTAAAAAACCATTTGTTTGGTTTTTTCAAGAGCATAAGGTATTATATATTTAAAAGTTTAAACTTTACTTTTTTAAAGGGCTATGTTTAAAAGTAAAATAAGGGTGCTCGTCTATACAGACCCTTTTAAAAGTTTATATCTCAGTTTTTCCCTTAACAGTAAATTAAAAAAAGCAAGATATTAGTAATTTAAAAAAACTACAATCTAATACCTTAGCAAATTTTTTCGTATCTCCCTTAGTTTTCGAGTTATTTTCAAAAAAAGGTAATTTTTTAATAAAATTCTGAAATTTGATTTTCACTTGCAGCTCCTTTTTTTTTTAAAGTAAGCAGTTTAAATCGGTTAAAATTTTAGAATACATTTTTGATAAATAGATAAAGAGAACTGATAAAGGGCTACGACTCATTTTAATTAGGGTGGAAATTTTGGGGTTTTTTCGAAGTTTTTTTCATAAAAAATTTTGGTTTTAAACCTTATTTTAATTACAACTCACTTAAATTTTATGATACAAACCTCTTTTTTTAAAAAAGAAAGGTCTTTGCAAATGCTTCAAAAAAGTAATTATTAGTTTATCTTGAAAAATACGTAGATTTTGCGTTATTTGCCTTTAAAACCCTGAAATTTTGTGTTTGATGAATAACAACTAACCATTAACAAACCACTATTTGATTTACATTGGTCCGCCAGCAATTAAAAAAAAACCATTTTATTGGTCTTTTTCTAAAACTACAATTTTGTTATTTACAAATTTTTTTTAAAATAAAATTCATACTTATCGAGTTATTTGCAAAAAACGATTAAAACGTTGATTTATCGACGAAAAACTACGACTTTCGATCGCGAATAACCCTAAAAGAAAACATTTTACAAAAAAAAAATGCATGAAACTTTTTTTGCTTAGAAATCGTTTTTCCTTTTTGGTAAAAATACAAAAAAGAATACACCCCCAAGATCGTTTGGCAACCACCCCCAAGATAAAGGCGTCCTTCGGCATGATATAGATTTTGATCCTTGGACTATTCCCTACCTACTGTCAAAATTTTAAGTCATTCAATGCATTTTGAAAAAATTGGTGGGCAAAATGGTTACTTTTCTGGGCTAAGGGTTTTTATTACCAAAATTTTCGAAGCCGGACAAAAACTTTAAAAACTGCGGACGGGTAAAATTGAACTTTTTCGTTCAAAGACCCCGGAAAAAAATATTTTTACAATAAAAATGTTGTCTTTTTATTTGTTAAACTAGAGCACAACAAATAAAACACTTAAATAATACGGGGAAATTTTATTATATGTGTAGCGCCGGAGTTGGCTTGGATGCGGCTTAGGATTACGAATAAATGTTTATGTAAAATTTTGTTTAAATTTATTGTTTCTGTCTTAAATAATCCACTTTTACTCGAAACCTTTTTAAAACTCGTTTCGGACGGCGTCAGGTCGCGCTCCAAAAAATGAAAAATCCGGAGAATCCCACACGGATATTAGCCCTAGATATGTAACATAACATACAGTGGTACCAGAAGTCGACTAAAGATACTTACTAGTTAAAAAGTTGTGTTTTTAATAAATTGAGGATTGAAAATATTTTTACTTTTATATTTTTGTCTTCCTAGAATAAAATTATTACAGCACATCTTCTAAAAAATGCTTTTGGTTTTTTTTCGAAATTTGACGTATCAGATTACACCAAAAATTAGTTTCAACTTTGGATTTTACATTTTTTTTTGTTTTGACTATTTTTTAACAGGAAATTTCTTTATCTATAATTTTTTAAATATTATATGACTTATTGCATGTAACATAAAAATCAAATGTACTGAGTTTAATTAAAATAATAAATGGTGATATTTTCAGTCACGGGCAGATCTAACCAAAATAGAGATTTGTTGTCAAGGCTACGAAAGAATACCTCACACATTCCTTCACTGTCAAGCAATTTGCGAAAAAGGGTGCGAAAATGGAAACTGTACTGCTCCCAATGTTTGTACTTGTAAACGAGGATACATTAAGGTTTGTATATAAAAAACAAACTATACTAACTACAAGGTGATTTTTTTTTTAACTGTGTATAAAACTCGTTAAAATAAGCAACTTTTTCCAATAAAATGTTTTTAAAAACCCAAAAATAACAAAGCTACATAAAATTTTAAATTTTAAAGGGGGCCTGAGCATAAAAAGATAGTTTATTTCTTATTTACGTTTGTCTTTGTCTTGTTAATCACGCATTATGACTTAGTCGTATTGCTTTAAACGAACGAGGCGAGAGTTTTTTAATATTGTTTCCAAGAAACAATAAATACGTGGATATGTCCTTATTTATGGAAAGTGTCGTTAAATCTTGCGACCCCGGTTTTGGGCCTTCTGGACCCAAATACTCGGGTGATTGCAAAGGGGTTTAAGAAAAAAAAACAACTTCAAAAAACGTGTCCAAGGACTACAGCCAGAAGACTTCTGGGGGTGACAACTTACTTTAGACAGGACCGTATTCGAAACACTAAATGAATGTAAGTTCCTCATTTTTCAGTATTTTGAAAAAAATTATTTAATAAAGTTGTTTATTTTATTGAGTTCTATATACAGTTAAAAAAATGTCAACTTAGGAATCACCCTTATTTTAGGCGTTACATATTGGCACCTTTAATAAAAAACAATGTTATTAAAATCTAATAAACGGCACCAAGAGTAAGGAGAAAACTTAGCCGGTTTTAGTGGGTCAGTTAAGAATAAACGCAAAATTATAAAGTAAAGTTATAACTATTAACACTATATTAGTAACTCATAGCAAAAACCACAGTAGTTTTTGCAACTGTCATTGTTGTATTACTACTTAAAAAAAAAATAGCTATGAGTTGCACTAATAAAGAAAAAAAAAATAGTCATGATCAAAAAGGGTATTATTACCCATCAACTACAACTACTCTGAATACTCCAATATTAGCTAAATAGACCATAGAAATCACTGTTTTTTTTACAATTGCATGCACTGTCTGCAATACCAAAGCACAGCAGAGCACAGTGCGCTTTAGTGCCGTATAAAGTCACATTATGCCAGCATTAATTGAAACAGCGAAGCCCGATTTACGAGGCGTTGGGGTCATTGAAACACTTAATGCTGAGCATTGTGCCGCATAATGCGCTCTTGTGCCGTAATTAAAAAACACCCTATGTATTGCTGTGTGACATTATTTTCTAAATTTTTTTTTGCGTTCAGTTACCTTGTAACATAATCATTTATTTTACACCGTTTGATATCTCGTCGTTTTAAATATAACAAAAAAAAATCGTTAATGTGTAGAAAAAACACCGTGGGTGCCAGCCCTGAGCCCTGGGGCACCCCAGTATTAATTTGGTAGAAGCTGAAAGAATGACCATCTACAGTAACTGATATACGTCGATTAGAAAGGAAATTGGAAAGCCAAGAGCAAAGCTTAGGTGGAAGACCGTAAGAAGGAAGTTTGTTAAGAAGCCCATCATGCCAGACCTGATCGATAGCTTTGGATATGTCAAGAGCAACGATCTGGGATTCACCAATAAACTCAAAGGACTTGTTCCAGTTGTGTGAGACAAAGGAAAGCTCAGCTGTGGATCTTCTGTGACGGAATCCATCCCGTCTATTATGTAAGATCTTGTGTTTTTCCAGATACTTTAAAATCGAGAATTAATGAATTTTTAATCACTTGGCAAACAACAGAAAAAAAATATAGGTCTATAGTTAGAAGGGAGAGTGTTCCCCCCCTTTTTTTTTGGGGGACAGATTGCACACGTGCAGTTTTCCAACCCCCGGGGGAAAAATGCCCGTGTCGTAAGAGATTCAAGCTCAGAAGTACATTTTTTTTAAAAAGATTGCTGGTATGCCATCGAGCCCAGACGATTTTTTTTTTTTTAAGAAAAGAAAGAAAAAAGCTTGATCTGTTTGACTTTAAAAATGATATCGGACATTTGTGGGAAAGACGGGCAACTGTTGGGAGAGGAAGATTAATAGAAGGATTAAGCGTAGAATTTGGCAGCAAATTGTTTGGCAAATAGTTCGACTTTTCCTTTAGAGGTAAAACAAATTCCCTCTTCAGCGATTAGGGGTGGAAAAGATTGTGCAGAAGTTTCGACTAATATTTTTGGCAAAGGACCAGCTTTAGCTTGGCAGCAAAGCTTTACTGCCATTTGAGCAAGAGAGAACTTTATCTTTTATCCGATTTTTAAAACGGTCTTTTGCTTCTGAGATGGTCTGATTATATTGATTTCTTGCTTCGATGCTAGACTGTCGATTTTTGGGGCTAGTGTTTTGGTGAAACTTTTTGTAGGCTTGAATTTTTAAAAGTCTGGCTTTGTCACAGGATTTAGAAAACGGTTGTTGATTTGAAGTTATGGGGTTCTTTTTAGTTTGGGGAATATAGGACTCAATGCCTAGTGGTAATTTGTTTGCATATTTGTTGCCATATTTTTAGGCCATGACTAACTTGCATTCGTATTACTGCTTAAGAAAATAAAATATACCGAATTCAGATTAAGCCTGGACCATCAATCAAAAACAGATTGGTCAAAAAATCAATTAATCAAAAAATGAAAAATTACATTGATTGATTATTCGTTTAATTGATCACAAGATAAGCCCTAAGTGATTAATCGATAAACATTCGATTTACCAAATATTTTGCAAACTTCTAGTAATAACTATTAAACCGCAATACATAAACATTTCGAATGAACATAAACAAGGTTTTTGCAAGATAAAGGCCCTGACTTATTTCGGTAGTGCAGGAACAAGAACTAGTGGATAGTTGCCAATAATGTTAATGTCCTCGTGAAAACCAGGAGAACCACCCTCCTCCC
>JAHBCN010018928.1:0-16566 GCA_019359885.1 Listronotus oregonensis
ATTCTAAAAAAAAAGTTGGAAAGAATTTTTTTACGATTTGAAAAATTTTCACTAATAAAAAAATATGGCCGATTTTCGAAAATGCATGTTTCAGGTTTTCAATATTTTAAAAAACCTGAATAGAAAAACCATGTAGTAAACGGTTTTAGCTTACTAACAAAATTTTCCCAAAAACTTTCCCCATTTAACCGATTTTTATCTATCGTTTTCCCAAGATCCCCATACATTCCCCACCAATTTGGGACACACTGTATATATGTACATAAATAGTAGTTGCTTGTTGCGTGGCAAAATGTACCACCATAATTTATATCTTAATTTTTCCCATAAAACACCGTGAGTGCCAAATGGCTTTTAGACCTCCATATTAAAACAATATATTTTCCGACTATCATGGGACATAAAACTTTCCCAAGTAATTTAATATAAAAGCGCTGTTGATGGTGCACTATACTCTATTTTCCGGGGAACTGAGGGAAAATGTAAAATTATTAACGCGTTGTTTTAATATCATTTAATTTTAATTTAAAAACGGGGTGTATTAACCATAATGGTCAATTTTTTATGCCTGTGTCTTTCTTTTATTCGATGGAAAATAAAAGTTATATACGACTGGCAGGTCATGGTTGTTGTTAGCTGGGAATATAGTGTGACACTTGGTGTGTAGGCTAATTGGATCGTCAGCCCAGCGAAGGAACAAGGGACCAATCGTGCCCAGTATGGCCTTTAAGAAAGGAAATATTTAAGCGTTAATCATTTATTAATAGCTTTCACAGGATGACTGCTGTTCATTGACAAAAAAATGGACTGAAAAGGTGCAAAAAATAGCTATCTTAGAACGATAAATATAATCAGTATGCCATCTTATTGATATATACGCGATAACTAACTTTTTGAAAACTTTAAGATAAATGGCATATAAATACGCTAATTCCAAAACTCTTACGGCCAAGAACGAACTTGTTGTTAAATTTAACAACAATTTTACAGTGGGTTAAATTAACAAAGAGATAAAAATGAAAATGCTTGGCAACAGGGCATAATTTAAATGTTAACTGTTTGTCAAAAAATAATTTAGTTGAAATTTTGCGTTTAAAATCGATTAAACATAAAAAAATAATTGCCGTGCACAGAGTATGAAAAAGATAATTTTGTCATTCTAATAAAGTAATTCTAAATATTTCCTTTAAAAACAAGCAGTAGGATCTATAGCTTAAGTGACTTCTACTGCAGAACTTCTTTAAATTTGTTTTTTAACAGGTTTATTAATATAATTAATTTTCCATAAACTCTTTTTCAACGCCTCTTTCCTACGGAGATACAGGTACATAACGGACGCCTGGAAATAATGTTTTTTTAATAACTTGTAAAATACTGGGCGTAATTTAATATATTTTTTAATATGATGGTTACTAGATGAATCTTTTTAAAATGAACATTTTAGTTTTCCAGGGACGGACTAGCTCTGACACAATAATAGCAATTTTTTAACATTCTTTGTTTTAAAGGCTCAACAATATTATTTTTGGATAGTTTTAACCTTAAACTAAAAAAAAGGTAGTCTTGATTGACATTGATAAAATCAACTGTTTACAAATAAAATATCATGTTTGGTATTTTTTTTTTACATTATACAGGGTGTTTTCTTATTGTACGTCAATATTTAAGGAAATTTTTGGGTCCATTTTAAGAAAAAAACATTATATGGACGTATGTCCTAAACGTCTTAAATTTTGAGACTCTGGGTGGTAAAACTTTTAAAAATAAATCATTTATTATTAATATCTGTAATTTCACTTTAGAGATTTTAATGAAATTTGGCCTACATGTACTATGAATCAAAAAGCATTTTTTAGTGTATAACATTTTTTGCCAAAATAGGCAGGTCAAATTCCGTCAGAACGCCATTGGTAAAAATAAAAAAAAATGTGGTACACTTAAACATGCTTCTTAATACATAGTACATGTATGCCAAATTTCATTAAAATATCTAAAGCAGTATTACAGATTTTAATAATAAATTATTTATTTTTAAAAATTTTACCACCCTGTATCTTAAAAGTTAGGACGTTAAGAACAAACGTTCATATAAAGTTTTCTTAAAATGGAAAATTGCTTCCAAAAAATTCCCTACAATTGGAAACACCCTGTATAATAATAACCATGATATTTTATTTCTCGTAAACAGTAATTTACTCGAGGTCAATCAAGAATAGATTTTTTTAGTTTACAATTAAAGCTATCCAAAAATAATATTGTTGAGCCTTTATCATACAGGGTGTAAAAAAATTGCTTTTATTGCGTCAGAGCTAGTCCGTCCTGGCAAACAAAATAAGCCAAATATGATTTAATGGGTTCATTTTAAGAAGACTTATCTAGTAACCATCATATTAAAAAAATATTGAATTACGCCTAGTATTTTAAAAGTGATTAAAAAAAAAGATTTCCAGGGGCATCCGTTATGTACCTGTATGTCCGTAGGAGAGGGTCGTAGGAAAAAAGTTTATGGGAACTTGTCATAATATTTTTAGTTTTTCTATTAAATTCCGAGAGATTGCCCACATATTCCGGGACACCATGTATTGATAAATTTGCTTTCATTTGCTAAAACATTAGTGGCAGTTTATTCAACAATCATTATAAAAAAAACTTTTGTATACTTAAACCATTTTTTTTGAATCTCTCTTAACAACGAAAATATGGGATCATTCGAAATTAACAATTTTGTAATTTTACCATTTTAGGTTTGACCCAAAAAGAGCACATGAGGCCTATATTATTATTTTTTTTTTGATAGCACTACAATTACGGATACCCTATAAAGGTGTCGAAAATGGGACATCCTGTTAATGCCTTAAATAGAAAAAAAACGTTAATACAAAAATGTTGCCTTCTTAATTTATTATGTCAACACCTAATGGTGTACTGTCGTTGGTAATAGTTATTTTATTTTTTTTTATTAGGAAGTGCTTCAACCGCGAAGGGTTATTTGCACGTAGACAGTACATTAGTTTATTTACATTTTAGTAAACTGTATTATAACATGTTTTTAAATTGACTTATATAAATCACAATCTTTTATGAAGTTTATAGTGTTTGTTAAATTGTTATTAAGAATATCCTGAAGGGAGTCTTTAAGCTCATATTTAAGTCTAGCTGCTGTAAATTGGGCACTCCACTAAAATATTTTAACAGTTAGGTGCACCCAACACATACGGCTGGTTCTCTTTCGATATGAGGTAACTGTTTTACATGTCGTACAGAGTCGTGGAATTGCCACACCTTTCCGACAGGCGATACTATTCATGTTTGAAAAGCTTGAAGTCTCCTTACAGTGTTGGGACGATTATGAGTCAGTGTTTTTGGCACCGACTGCTTTATCCGCCTGTCGTTGCCGCATTCATATGTGATGGAACCCATATAAAAGCCACTTCTTTATTTACCGTTTGTATCTTTGAAAGAACTCTATATATTCTTTGTATCAGAGGTGTTTTGAGAATGCATTTTGGATTGCGGTTATAGAGCTAAGAGAGTCTGAGATTACTGCAGTAAACTGTTTGTCGCTTTGCTCGGCAAACATTAGGGCTTGGAGTATGGCATACATTTCCGCTGTATAAATGCTTATATACTTGCTCATAATAAAAGTAAGTGTGCTGTTTGGGGTAACTACGGCAGCGCTGGTACCTTGTGACGGACTTAGATGCATCTGTATATATAGTATCTCCCTCGGGCAGATTATTTAATAGGAGAGAAATTCGGCCTTAATCAAGTTTGGGAGGTGTGTCGTGTTTATTGTATTGCTCTAATCTGGTAATACAACGTGGTTTTTAATAGTCCACGGAGGGGCATAAAAGGATCTTCTTAAAAAAATTTGGGAAATTGTATGTGGAATTTTAATTGGTATCGGTTTATGCGCTCATAAAACGCTGGACGAGAACGGGGTTTACTCTTGTAGATGTTTTTATAACGTGATGCAAAAGTGTTGCGTAGGGTTGGATTTTTGGGGTTAGCGCTTATGGATGTAGCGTATGATAGGGACAAGAATGCTCTCCGGTGTCTTAGCGGAGGTTCTGCAGCTTCGCAGAGCATGCTATTTATAGGACTAGTGCAGAAAGCACCGAGTGCTAGACGGATGGCTGAATTATGAATAGGATCGAGGAGTTTTAGGACAGAGTTTGTGGCTGAGTCGTAAGCGGCCGCGCCGTAATCGATGCGGGATCTAATAAGGGCTCTGTATACTTTTAGGAGTGTGTTTGTGTCCGCTCCCCATGATCTGGTGGTTAAAACCTTTAAAATATTTAAACCCACTCTACATGTCGATACAAGGTTTTGAATATGAGGTTTCCATGTGAGTTTATCGTCGAATATCATTCCGAGAAATTTTACTTTATCGTAAAATTTTAGCGTCTGACCATAAATCCTTAATAACGGTGTACTGTTTTCATAAGATTTTGAGAAAAGTACGCATTTTGTTTTTGTCGTGGAAAATTGGAAGCCTGTCTTTTGAGACCAGTCTTCTAGGTTTCTAAGGTTTTGCTGTAGAATATTGTGCATGGATTCCAAACTCTTTCCTTTAATACTCAAGACTAAATCATCAGCGTAAAGTCTGCATTTGACTGGGATTGTAATATACTTAGTGACGTTGTTAATCGCAGCTAGAAAAAGTGTTGTGCTGAGGACTGAGCCTTGTAGGATACCGCTCTCTAAGGTCGTCTGTTCTGAAATGGAGTCATTAATTCTAACTTGGAAGCTTCTTTCTTGGAGAAGATTCTGAATAAATTTTAACATGTTGCCATTGATGCTTCAGGATATTAACTGTTCTAATATTTGGTATCGCCACGCTGTATCGTGGTTATTTTATTGCAAACGATATTCTCGTATATTTCACTTTTAATACATCTTTAAATTATCCTTAAGTATTTTAGGGTAATATTTGGATGAGAGTAAGTGAAAACCATATACAGGATCTTCGGAAAATACGTGCAAATTTCTGGTATGAAACTCATAATTATGCGTGTTGTTGGACATGCGGCAAGACCTTTCTTTCACAGGACCTTAAATTTGGTCTTGTATAATGCATCCAAAGTAAAATCATGTTTGCTCCATTGAGAATACCTCAACTGGTATTGCGGCCCTAGGTCGGAAAAGTTATTCCCTTCCTGTACATTCTAAGATGTCAATATTTCCCAGCAATTTCAAAATAAAAATGTTAATGCTCAAATAGAAAAAAAAACGTTAAACAAAAAAGCTGATAACTTAATTTAATATAAAGACAAATTTTTATCTACCAAACTTTAAAAAGAGATTTTTTTAAACATCCCTAGACAGTTTTAGCACTTTTTAAATAAAAAATAAAGCAACACATAACACGACTTGTTGCAGATATTAATAGTAGATTTCACCGCATTGCTGCTCTCTTGTTTTATATATTTGAAAATCTCAGAAAATATCTGCATTAATAAAGAAATTTAAAATACGACTACAGAAAGTTTAAATGAAAAAAGATTTGGCTCTCCTCCTAAAAAAATGTTAAATTTTTATTTATTAGAAACTATTGCAAGAGCAGACTAGCTCTTTACAATGTATATAAAAATATATAATTTTTAAAAATATTATTTAAAATATCTTTGTTTTGAAGGAAAACGAAATAATTTGTTATTTATTTGATATTTCCAGAATACAAAATAAACTGTTAAAACCTATTTATATGACTAATTATTTTATCCCGCATGTGTATACCAGTCAACTAGGTTTAATTAATTAAATTAGGTTGTGCTCGATATGGATAGAGTTCCGAATATCGTCTCTGGGCTCTTGTCCATTTAAAATTTCCTGCGCAAATACACACAACATACCTATATCGCATTTCTGCGTTTGAAAAAAAATGCGTCTTACGATTTATTCAAAAATTTAACTTACGATATATTCAAAATTTTTTACCAATCCATTTTACAATATTCAACAAAAAAATAACAACATGGCGGTTTCATAGCAATTGCATCTCTATTAAGTTTATTTGTTTTCTCATAGCCTATCTTAAAAAAATATATTTGCAAATTATTAATAATTAGCAAATATATTGGAAGGCTGACTAAATAATTTAAATTCAAATATTTTCAAAATGTTTACGTTGGGCGACTTCAATAACTTTAACTTTTACTTAAAAAATATGAATAACGTACTATGTTTAATAAAATCTTAAATAAAGTCAGACACATTACACATTTAATTTATAGAAAGAAAATATTTTTTCGTTCTAAATAAAACCCTATATTTGCAAAATTTTGTGAAAGAGCGTTATTTTTTACAAAATTATTAAAGAAAAACAAAAACGAAGTTTTAATTTTAACACCTTGTATCTCAGTTAATATCAACTTTTGGTATATGCAAATATGATTAAATTCCAAGTAAGGAGTCATTTTTCCATGTACTATTAATTAGCAGACACTCTGTATAACTAAAACTTACTGTAAAAGGTAAAAGACAAAAAGTTCTACATTTTCTTCAACACCTATGTACAAGTAGGAAAATAAAAACATATTTAAGAACACACAATACCAAACTTACAAACCTAGCAAAATACCTAAAAATAAAGATAAAACCTTCGACCTTTGACACTGAATATTTCAATATTCGATATTTTAAAAAAGGAAGCAAACATAGCGCAAACACTTCCAATTGCGACTCAAGTTACCCTACAGTTACAAAACATGTGACAAACTCCACCAGTTAGGTTCGTTTAGGACGCAAGTGGACATGCCTTTTGTTGGATGTTGCCAGTTTAGCCAAAGTCGATAAGATCTTTGGAAAATAATTACCTATTATAATATTTATACGTAAAACAAAATAGTTATTTAATAAAAATTAAACTATATAACAACCACATTAAATTTCTAGCTTTTTCCAATATTATATTTTGTTATTGTAAAAAACTAATTTTTAAATTAAAATTACTACTTGACCAGCACTATTGCTTTCTTGTAGATAAACTTGGCACACCACACATATTTTTGTTCGAAATAGTTTTCGCTGTTACAGATGAATTTGCCAGACAATACATAGCCCTCTGCCACGGAAGTTGAACGCCAACCTCCGTGTCTTCTCAGCATCGATTTATAAAGGTTGCAAAACACCGTCTAAAGCAGTGCCCAGTGTAGGCATTTGCAAAGTTTGGAGAGTCCAAGGATTTCGACAATCTTTTTAGGTATAGAACCAAGAGTATGTAGATATACCCCCGGGTTGTGCAGTGCATTTAAAGTTTTTTTACGAAATAAAAATCGATTGTGATCGATACCAGATGGACCTAGGCTTACATATTTACAAAAAATATCCAAACACATACTCCTTTTATATGGCTCCTTGATATTGTAAATATTCTTGACACATTGATTTTTGTATTAAAAATGGTATTTTAATAAATAACGTAGCATCCTGAATGCCTTCAATCTGTTATTGAGTGAACTCTTCTTCCCTAAAGGCTCCGAAAATTTCAACGAATAACACTACTTTCCTTAATAAGTATTTTTGTCGTCAGCATCTTTCAGGAACTTTTTAACCTTTTGGAAAATATTTTTGACTTTCTTTGTTTACAACCACTTGACTTTCTCTTGAAAAATGCAATTACATTGGTATATTTACTAATATCCGCATTTTTATTAAGATAAATAGTTGTGCGTATTATTGAATTAATACTCCATAAAGTAGAAGAAGCACATTTTAAAGATAGCTTGGAATATGCCAAAATAACTTTTTCTGAAATATTCACAACCCTTTTTCTGCGCACCAAACATACAATTTTTTGCCAGTTTTCTGATATATTTTTTTAATTCCTGAGGTATAAGCGTGAGTAAAACAGCTTCTGCTTTATCCTCTATATTGGAGGTTTCAGATTCGTTAGAATTATTCTTGTAATCACACATATTTGGGTTTAATAATATGAAATTATTACTTTTACCACTTAAACTGACAAATCGTGGTATTCGACAAAGTTTGATTTTTGTACATAACAACCAATGCTTAGCAATAAATAGCCACCTTGTGTATAGTAATTTAAATATTATGAAGATCATAAATAAACTTTTTTTTAAATATAATTAACACATAGATTTTACGAAAATTCATGTTTGATACAAGTTGGGAAATCATTGTTTTAGGCAATTAAAGTACAGTACCGGCCATTAAATCTTGGGCAATTTCTTTTCCCTTTCGTAAAATAGGCCTATGCCACCTACTACTGAATAAAAATACCTGTTGAAAAACCTATTATAGAAACAGGTGTGAGTCAGTGTCAAAAAATATTTTTTAAAATGCCAAACCTAACTTTGGGTCCAAAAAGTATTAATCATTTATTATATTAAGCAGAGAGGTTGGCCAGAAAGGGATGTGGCGAAAGAGCTTAACATCTTAAAGAGTATTATTTGTTTTATTAAAAAAAAATTGGCAACACTCATTTAAGAGAAGAGCTGAAAGTGGTCGCACCAAACTATCGAATCAAGAACAAGACAATAATTAAGTTAATGTTTTGAGAAACCAACCATTTAAATCTGTAGTTACAGCAAAAACGGAAGGCAATTTCCCAGCATCGGTTAGAATGGCACGGCAAAGAATAAGGCAAATATCCGAATTGCGCTGCCACCCGGCAACCTTAAAACCGATTTTAACAAATGCAAATAAAGAACAACGCAATGGATTTGCTCTTCAATTTACTTGAACCCGATTTTGGGAAAATATAATATTTACCGATGAAAATGTGTTTCAGTCGTGCTACAATGGGATACTTAAGGTATACAGGTCTCAAGAAACACGATTTGTTGAAAAATATATCCCAAAGGACAGAGGTAATGGGCGATTTTCAGTAAATGTTTGGGGGTGGCTGAGTGCACAAGGACTTGGTGTATGTTATTTTATCGAAGGAAGGTATATATAGATCTACTACAAAATATCATGCTTCCTTTTGTACTGGATCGATTTCCGGACAAAAATTTATCTTTCAGCAAGGTTAGTGTCCCGTTTATATGGGCCGGCAAGTCGATGAATGGATGGAAGAGCAGCGTATGGGTTTTACCGTGGCTCGCACGAAGTCCGGATTTAAATGTTATGGAAAATGTTTGGGGCTTATTAGTTAAAAAAATAAATAAGGAAAATGAGTTAAGGCCGCAAAATGTAAACGAACTTAAGGATAAAATTTTAGAGGCGTGGAATGAGTTACGAGGAAATCCGGACTACGCCCGGGCTTTAATTCATTCGATGCCTGGAAGGCTAAACTCTGTCTTAGAAAAAAACAGGGTCCCAATAAAAATTACATTTGTTTGAGTTTATTAAATTGTTAATTAATTTATTAATATGTTAGTTTTTATAGAATATAAACATTTTTTTACCTTTTGCTTTATTTATAGTAATTAAAAGCAAAATAAGGTAAAAAAGAGCAATCTACAAAAATTGGCAGAAAAGTCAAAATTTGACAATATTTTTGCCCAAGATTTAATTGCTGTCACTGTACCTAAAACACTACTTTTTGCAACATGTATCGCAAATAGCTATTTGATAACTATTACTTTTCTTTTGTTCATTGAGGCAGATACAGAGACTCAAATTTTAAGTATATACGTGATCCATATTCTCTACAGAAATGTTTGTGTTTCTCAAACGTATTCTGTAATAAAGTAAGTGAACCTCTCATTTATTTAATATAAGCAGAAACTTTTGCGAGAATAACGATTTTCCTGGAACACGTAGGATGGTAACAGATACATTCCCCTAAAATACTCCTATACTTGATGTCAACACCTAATGGTATACTGAGTTATACAGTCATTGCGAACGACATTCTTGTACATTTCGCTTTTATTACATTTCAAAATTATCCTAACGTATTTAAGGCTTATATCTGGGTATATGAATGTAAGTAAAACTCTTATACGTGTATATTTTTGGTATAAATTCATATTTATGCGTGTTGATGGACATGCGACGAAATCTTTCTTTTACAAGGCCTAAACTTTGTCCCTGTTTAATGCATTAAAACCAAAACAAAATTATGTTCGCTGTGGAGAAAACAAGTCTGTGAATACTTATCCTTTACTTATGAGCGGCCAAGCTACGCAGAACAAAGAGTCATTTAACTTGTGGGCGTTACTTTTGAGGATAACCCAAGGAAGTTTAAAGGTGTATGGAAGCCCAATATTGTAGAACAAAATTGTCCAGGCGTGTCACAGGAATAGGGTTGGCAGGAAATGGCAATGAAAGTAGGTCAGGCAGGATTTCCATAATTCTTTGTTACTATCTATAAAATTGACATCATCAAATGTCAAATTCCCAAAATTTACTCTTTTTTTATTTTTTCCCAAATTGTTGGTTATTAAAGGATACTACTATAAAATATTTAAAATTTTGTGTAATATTAGATTTTATATCATCTGATATATTATGTAAAGAATAGATGGCGCCACTTTACTGCCTTATATTTAAATGGTCGATATTTTTGGAAGTTTTGTATTTTTACCAAAATCTTTGTAAATAAATAAAAACACGATTTTTTAAAATAACTTTCAAGCATTGTATGATAGTATTATGTACTTATCACCAATTTTGTGATAAAAGAAGGGGCAAGATATGTAAATGAGTTTAATCTAATCCTAAGATTCTGGTTGTACATTAAAAAGTGAAAATTTTTATAACTGCTTTTTAGGCATATACTTTTCACCAATAACAAACATTCATGAGACGGAATATCAGTGGTTAAAAATGTTTAGTAACCTTTGGTACCTGAGTATCCATAGTAACAGTATCCGTTAAATATTATGTGTGTACAGAATGTCGAGCTTAAAAAGTTGATAATGCAAGATTAAGAAACCAAAAATCTATTTTTTTTTAAACAAATGGTATTGTCTCGAAAGTTGCCTCCTCCGATTTTGATCAAATTTGGTAAACAGGGTTTTTGGGGCGCTGATTACAAATCTGAAAAAATATTTTTCGGCAACGTTTCGTTTCGAGATCTTCATCAGCAACGTGAAATTAAACTAACCTCATTTTCACTATTTCTCCCTTCTTTTGTACTAATTCTGATTTTTACACTCCAGTGGCACACGATACTTTATAAACACCTTTTAAAACCTTGTATTTTTATTTATTTTACATCTTTTTTCCATTAAATTGCGAACAAAGGCAGCAGCCATATTTGCTTAAAAAATAAAAGTGTAAAAAAGGTGTAAAATAAAAATAAAAAAAAGTTTTTAAAAGGTGTTGGTGAAATATTGGGTGCCAATTTAGTGTAAAAATCAAGAATTTTGTGCAAAAGAAGGAATAGTGTAAATAAGGTTAGTTTGATTTTCAATTTTGATGATGAATATCTCGCAAACGAAACATTGCCGAATTTTTAGATTTTAATCAGCGCCCCAAAAACCGTCCCAAATTGTACTTCCTTTCATTCAATTAGAGGGACCTGTATATATTAAAATTTGCCTGGTCTGCCCAGTAATCAATAATTTTAAACCTTTAAAAGAGTGTACTAAATTATTAAATGAAATAAAAGTACCTTAATATAAACCTTATTTTTTTTTAATAATCCACAGAAATACACAAACATTGTGGAAATCATCTAAAATATAGTTAAGATTGCCTTACTTTTCTCACTAATATTTCCTATGAAATTTTTATTTTCTATTATTCATAATTGATATATTATTATTTATTCGGTTACCTAACTTTACGTCTTATAAGAAGCACCTAATTTAAATATAAAAAATACTTACCTAAAGTTAGAAAGACGGATATGTTACCCTTGGATTTGCAAGACAAAACCATACAACCTCTAGTCATTTTGTTACGATATTATAAGTAACAAACAATAAACACAAAATTGTAATCACAATTTAATAAACACTAATCACTAAAATAAGAAGGTTTTGATCAATCCAAAAAACGGTACTCCGGCTCTTATAAAATTATAATGTGTTGGCTAACTTCACACTGATTTATCAGTGTGTAAGTAGGCAACACATTAAATTATTTCGTGGAATTTTGTTATTGCGCAGAATCGGCAGGGCCAACTCTGACAGTTATTTTCATACTGGGCTGGACATTTTTTGATCCAATGGGCCATAGCATTGGGCTTCCATACACCTTTAAACTTCCTTGGGATAACCTTAACTAGTATAAACACATTATATCCATATCTACAGCAGCTTCAAAAAAAAAACCTAGATTTTTCTTTGAAGCCAGAAAATATTTTTCTCGTTTGATTCTGTTTACTCTGCACGTATCCCAAATTAGACCCTCTTTGGACTATTGTTATCATGTCAGGGGAATAACATCTTCCACATAGTACTGGTATGCTAAGAAAAGCATTTTTGATTTTATTAAAACAAGTGCCGTTGGTCTTACTATTGATCCCACCTGTACAGGAGAGCTTGCTTTTTTGCCCACCGAAGAGCTATGGGAAATCTGTTGTTTTTTATAGTTATTTCAACTGCTTTTGCTGCGAGAAAATAGTCAGTATAATTTATCTCTGGCAGCACTTAAAAAACAACACTTAGAGCCACTTTTAAGCATCTCTTTACAGTTGAAAAAGTCAAACATGCCCCTTTGTTCATTTCTTCATCCCCGTGTGTCGAGACTGTAGAACTTACTGCCTACAGAGGTTTTCCCTTTTCGTCCAAACCTCCAAATGTTTAAGTCTAGTGTCAATAAATAACCACTTAAGACACCCACGGTATTTTACGCTGCCTAGTTCTTGACTAAGACATCTTCCAAAAAAGTTTTACAAAAACTCATTAGAAAAAAAAAATAGTATATACAGGGTGAAAAAAGTATGATGCTCACGATTTTAATGGGCGATAGTGAAGCTCAAAATAAACCAAAAAAACCAAAAACATATGGATCAAAAGTTAACTGTTTTCGAAATATGGCCTTTCAAAGTTTTAAAAAATTGGTTTACATCGAAACGAGTCGAACGTTTTTTGCGAGTTTTGCATATTTACAGTTTTTTTTATGGAGATGTCTATTTATACACAAATAATAAAAATTACTTCTAGCAATTTATTTTAATATTTATTTTGAAATTACATTTATCTAAAAAACAATACATGTTTGGTTAATATTTGTAATTAAAACATATTTGTACTCACCACAAAAAGGCTAAATATTCATTTTTAGAGCACAAACTATTATGTTTTAAAATGACACTTTTTTATTTTGCTTGAAGAATAAGATTTCTCGGTTGCACACATCTCGTTTTCAAAACTACAGTTGTAAATTTATAACATATCCGCATTTTTCCCGATTTAAAAACAACCAAAAATGTCGCGGCAGTTGAACACGTATTTATAACTGACTACACAAGGCTTCTAGCTAGGTAGCTCTGTTGCCAATTGTTTTTTACATTTTTAACTGGGGGAAAAATTATTATTAATATATATTTTTTTATTTGTAAATTGAAACATTTAAAACTTAGTCTATTTTATTAGCAAATAAATCTACTGATAAGCGATTAAGACAAAGTTTTAGGTTTTCAGAAATAATTGCCTTTAAAGTTCAAACTTTGACATCGTTTAGACAAAAATCTGTCAAGTTTTGACACATATGTCTTATGAGCTTTTCGACTTGTTTTGAGCTCCACTATCGCCCATTATAATTATTAGCATTATACTTTTACACCCTGTATAATGTAAAAAAATACCAAACATAATATTCTATTTTTCGTAAACAGTTGATTTTATCGATGTCAATCAAGAATACCTTTTTTTAGTTTAAGGTTAAAGCTATCCAAAAATAATATTGTTGAGCCCTTATCATACAGGGTGTTAAAAAAATTGCTATTGTTGTGTAGGAGCTAGTCCATCCCTGGCAAACTAAAGAAGCCAAATATGATTTAATGGGTTCATTTTAAAAAGACTTATCTAGTAACCATCATATTAAAAAAATATTAAATTACGATAAGTATTTCAAAAGTTAAAAAAAAAATATTTCCACGGTCGTCCGTTATGTACCTGTCTCTCCGTAGGAAAGGCTCGTAGAAAAAAAGTTTATGTTTATTAAAATAATAAAATAAAATCGATATTTTCAAATTCCTGTTTTTCCCAAATATCTCAGCAGGCCATGAAATTTTTTTAAGTTTCTGAACGGCATGTAAATAAGCTTTAAAGAACACAACTTTTTTCTAATTTAACTGAGATGTATTTCCAATAGGAACTGAGATTCCCATGCTTAGGATCCTTAACTTGAACACATGTATATATATATATATATATATATATATATATATATATATATATATATATATATATATATATATATATATATATATATATATATATATTCTATATATATATAAATATATGTATATATATATATATATATATATATATATATATATATATATATATATATATATATATATATATATATATATATAATAACAAAAAGGTGGGGTTTCTTTGGGCATAGAGGCTCCTTAATAAATGAAAAGATGGTATGATCACTAATGGCACCAACACTTTTTGCGACACTTAAGTTGTTCCTAAGCATTAACTGCCCCTTAAGTTTTAAATGTTTCTAGCACCAGCTGAAATTGGTCCTTAATGGTCCCTTAACTTTAAGTTTAGGACTTAATGATCCCTTAAGTAATTTGAAGTTGACATTTGACAAATATTTTGTTTTTGTTTATTTATTTTTCGTTTGTAGTTTCAAATTCCTAATTAATTTAATTAAAATAAATTATGTAAAAACGGAGTTTTTAAACAATGGTGTTTTGGATTGTGGTATTTTAAATGCGATGTTAATTAGATTTCCAAGAAAAATGTAGAAACAGTGAATTTTTATTACTTATGGCATTTTTCAGGTTTATTTACCTTTTTTTATTCTTTTGGACATTACTCTGTTATTTTTAAAAGGAACCGTTTTGACGAGATGGATAATCTTACATTTTTCAAAAGTTTCAAATTAACGAAGCCAACAGTGCTCAGCTTACTTGAGTAAATCGAAGATGAGCCTTAGTTTAAACATAACAAGTTTGTATTAGCTTTTAAATTTTAAGTATTTACTTGTAAATTAGGAATATTTAAATTTGTTAACATAAAATAAAAAAAGTTTTTTTTTTAAATTATGTATTTGTCTTTATATTTCATATTGACAATAATTGTTCCCTTTCCATGGCCGTAAAGAAAGGCGCCCTTGATCTTTTTTTCCTATATTGTTATAAATTTTACGACAAAAAATCACAAACTAACGACTAATTTTGTATTATGTTGTCTATAAAATGAAAAAAAATTAAAGTTTTAATTATTTACAAAGATTCAAGTCGGATTACTGCTATCATTCAATGACACACAAGCTAGAAAAGGAAATATCTAATATCAGTTAATTCTGATTATTCGCGTTGTAAAAACCAACAATAAAAAAGAAGAACGATGCAACGTTGCCATCTTTCTAAGTACTCTTAGTTAAGTTGCAATAAAAATCTAATGGTGAAAGCGAAAACCATTTAAGTTACCCTTAATTTTAAGAGCTTCTTAATAAAGGTCTACTTAAGATACTTTTGGTGCAACCGGCCATAAGGTTGGTTGTTTTAAAATTACGAGACCTCCAAGTAAATGGATAACCCCGGGCCAGCCAATCCAGACTAACGTGTTTCACCCTTGTTGGGGATGGTCACACCGAATGTAGGCCGTCTACGTCACGTAATTTTAAAACAACCAACCTTAGTGATCATACCTACTAGGATATTTTATTTTTCTTTTCATTTATTAAGGAGCCTCTATGCCCAAAGAAACTCCACCTTTTGTTATTATTTATAACAAGGCTCAATAAGTTTAATTTTATTTATATATATATATATATATATATATAATATATATATATATATATATATATATATATATATATATATATATATATATATATATATATATATATATATATATATATATATATATATATATATATATAGGGTGCCAGCTGAAATTGGTCCTTAATGGTCCCTTAACTTTAAGTTTAGGATTAATGATCCCTTAAGTAATTTGAAGTTGACATTTGACAAATATTTTGTTTTTGTTTATTTATTTTTCGTTTTTTTAGTTTCAAATTCCCACTTAATTTAAATTTAAAAAAAATTATGTAAAAACGGAGTTTTTAAACAATGGTGTTTTTTGGGTTGTGTATTTTAAATGCGATGTTAATTAGATTTCCAAGAAAAATGTAGAAACAGTGAATTTTATTATATGGCATTTTCAGGTTTATTTACCTTTTTTATTCTTTTGGACATTACTCTGTTATTTTTAAAAGGAACCGTTTTGACGAGATGGATAATCTTACATTTTTCAAAAGTTTCAAATTAACGAAGCCAACAGTGCTCAGTTTACTTGAGTAAATCGAAGATGAGCCTTTGTTTAAACATAACAAGTTTGTATTAGCTTTTAAATTTTAAGTATTTACTTGTAAATTAGGAATATTTAAATTTGTTAACATAAAATTAAAAAGTTTTTTTTTTTTAAATTATGTATTTGTCTTTATATTTCATATTGACAATAACTGTTCCCTTTCCATGGCCGTAAAGAAAGGCGCCCTTGATCT
>JAHBCN010018929.1:0-16572 GCA_019359885.1 Listronotus oregonensis
GATTCAAAATCAGCAACCTTAAAAACCACCTCATACGAAATTTGGCACAAATTAGTTGATTTTTAGAAAAAATTATTCGTCATCTTAAAAACACAACCGCCATTTTGAGTCCGCAATCCTAAATTTTTAGAATCAGACTTCGGATTTGTTATCATCGATAAAAAAAACCCCCATACAAAATTTGGGCAAGATCCGCCAAGATTTTAAACATAATTTCTAGTTCGTTTTTTAAGGTAAGAAAAAAGAACTGCAGGTGCTACCTGGTCGTGGATTTGGGTTCAGCAAATTATTTTACATAAGCATTTAAAGTGGATTTATTTACTCATTTTTTTATAAATTTCTACACTCAAAAAATTGGTAAAAACCAATTTTTTGAGTGTAGAGATTCGTGATCAGGAGGCATGATTACTACGGAAAACATATGTCTCATGAAAAAGTTTATTTATTTTGTGGTCCAAAAATTAAGGTAATAAAAGAAAAGGTAAACCTGCAATAACCTTTAAAGCACAGTCATGAACAAAAATAATCATTTGTTCTCCTAACAATTTAAAACAAACTTTATAAGCATTTTTTTTATTTTATACTATATTCTAATTTAACCCGTCTGGCATTCCCTGTGTATCTACAAAATTAGTATAATAAAAGTCTTCTTCCAGACACATATTGTTGGAATTTTAATACACCTAGAAACATAACAATTCAGTAAAATTGGCATATTCCAGAACCCTATAAGCCCAAATAAATAACCGATATGATATCGTGTATCGGCAAGAAATTACCTATTTTGCCAGTGTGTCCTATAAAAACAGCCCTTTCCAGTCAAGGGTTTTATTTATAATTTAATAGCTAAACGGTATCGGGTCTCGGATCTTGTTCACTAGCTATAAAAATGAAAATATCGCTGTATTTTGCTTAAAATTGAAAACAACAAAATATAATGCGGCAGTAATGCTGCTTACTTTTTTACATTTGTGAGTTTGTTTGCTTTATATTTAATAAAATATTTAAATAATATTTAGTTGCCCTAAGGTGTTACCAAAGTATATTGTGATTGTAATATCGTACCCAATGCATTAATAAATAGTGGAAAATATGTTGGTCATAGAATTAAATAATATTTTAAATGTATTTTATAGTTTTTATTACTATGGAAACCAACTATAAAATAGTTATTTTTGTATCAAGCCGTAAAGTTGATCTTTTTGGCCAAATCGAAAATTTGCACAAGTTTTAGATGATCATTAGGCCGAGGTACACACAACATTTTTTAGGCGACTGTTTTATCAAGTAGGTACAATATTTTATTTGCTCTTTTGATTTTTAAATTAAGAGAAAAATTAAACAGCACTTTCAAATTTGTATTAATTTAATAATGTGAATGTGGCACAATTGAAACCCCATGTGAAAGAAATTATAAACAGAGCATACTTCTATAAAAATGGTAACAAATTAGTTTTATTGGTTATTAATTGTTATGTTAGAAGTACATTTATTACACTTTGAAAATGTAAGTCCACTTTCAGACATGAGATTATTAGCAGTCATGTCATTTTCTAGCTTTGTTAAAATATTTCTTTTTGATTCAGAATCTTTGAAATTTTTTTAAACAGGAAAGCACAAACCTGAAGTATTTGCGAAATTTTTAATATAAAATTTTTATTCGTTCTGATTATTACTGTTAAGTTGTCACTGACAGATTATTAATAAACTGTCTATCAATGGACTCTATTCTAGCCATCCAGGCCACCTTGGTAAAGAAAAAGCGACCGTAAAGTCAATGCGGCCAAAAAAGTTATAATACATCCATAAAGTAAAATTTTTTGTGACAGTTCCCTAAAAATATTTTTTATGACATAAATATTTTGTCCTTAAAACAATTTCTTTTGACAAATGTAATTTTTAGCAGATGCCATTTTCGCAAATTTAATTTATGGGGGACGTTATCTTTCATATATGCCATGTTTATTAAATGTTACTTTTTACATATGTTTTATGTGCAATTACTGGATGCCATTTTTGACAAACGTAATTTCTGACAAAGATAACATTTTTGTTTTAGAACAACACCAGTTTTTTTTTACCAAAGTTTATTAAAATATTAACCATTAATAATTATTTGTGTTTGATAACAAATTTTTAGAATGGGCCAAATTTTTAGGAATACCATAATTTAAACGCATTAAAAAAAGTAGTATATTACAAGCAAAGTATAAAATACTATTTTAAACAACTTTATTATTTTAAATATGCGTCAAGTCATTTCTACTAGGTGTCGCCACATTTTATCGAGGTTATACCGCATTTTTTAAATTTTGTTAAAATTATTAAGCATTGTAAAATACTCGTAATAATATATAAGATAGTAACGATCAAAACAAATACTAGAAAGTACCATTTTTCCCAAATACATGTTTTAATAACCTTGTATTTAAAATACCAACTTCATATTCTCTTTTAGACCATGCCTTACCTGTAAAAAAAACAAAGTTGTTTGGATATACAAAGTAGCAGGATTGATTTTATTGGAAGACCTTTTGGAAGATGTATATAACAAAAATCAAGATATGCTTTCTCTTAAAAATGTCCCAGACATTTGTTAAATAGACAAAATGCAAAACAAATTAAAAAATCAATTTTTGTTACTTAAATTGCCCGTAACTTTGTAAGTGTTGGTCGTAGAGAAAATTGGAGAGGATAAAATATTTGTAATCAAACTTCCTTAAAGATAAAATTAGATTAGAAATCGCAAAATTTATACACCGTGGCAAAATAGCAAAAAATCGTTTTTGCATAGTTTTTTAAGACCCTTAGAATCTTCATATTTGGCTAGATAAAACTTCATGTTATGGGGAAGCATAAGGCTATATTATTATTGACTAATAGTTCTTGGCATAACATTAATTGTACTTTAATAAAATATAATACTTCTAAAAAATATCCATGTGGTATTTAAATTCCAATAAGTAGGTCTAGTTTATTTTTATTATATATCATTGCGTTTTTAATTTAATTAATTTGTTAAAAGATTTACGGTAGCAAATCAAATTAGAAAACAAGAAAGAAAGTAATAATTTTTCGCAAAAAATAAATTTTAGAAATATTACGATATTATTACTTATATTATCATTTCATGAAAATAAAAGTATACTATTTGCGAGTCATAGCCTCACGTATTAAGAAGAGTCTACTGGTTAGGACTAGTTGAGGTATAAGGGTCTCAGATGTTTTTTTGAGTTTTTTGATAATGTTATTTTTTAAATCTAAAGGTAAAAAAATTAAAAGATAAGTATGGAAAACACTTTGTTTTAATAAAGTTTAATTTATTTTATACAGTATTGCGATTAAAAAAAACTTGTCTGTAAAAGCCTGAATTTAGATATGGCACGGATCGAAACAAACAAAATATTGATTACTGTTTACCATATTTAGTTTTAGAACACTATAACAAGGTTAGATCTTTACTTAGATTGATTTAATAATGTGACTGCTTAATCTCTTAACAAATGAAAAGCACAATTTTGACATAAAGCTAATTCATGATAAAGTTGTTTAGGGCATCAATAAAAGAAGAACATATCATGCGAATGTTGGACTCTGGTTTTAATAAGGACTTCAGGAGGTCAAAGCAAAAGAGGTGTTAGGTAAAAAAGAAAAGCCTATGTTAGTAATTGACATATTATGCAACGGATATTATTATTAAAAATATTTGTTTAGTTCCTTGCCAAATACGACCGCTTCGGTCCTGGTCTTAGTGTATAGATCTGTGTATGCACAAGATCGATTGACCCTTCTAAACTTTTCACTTGACAAAAATAATATTTTACCTTACTTAAAAAAATCTATGAGGGTTTTGGAGGCATCGTTTTTAAAATACATAAAAAACAAAAGTATATAAAATGTCAGTAATAATTAAAATTTAGAATATTTTAATTTTGCTCTTGGAATTTTAATTTTTAAAAATCACTAAAACATTTTAAGCTAAGCATAAAAAACGTAAAATAAAAAAAGGGTTTTTATATATTTTTAATAAATCTAACTGTGTTGTTTAAATCTTTGTTAATTTTAATACCTTATAATTGATTGCATTTGCTTAATAGTAAAGTAGTTTTAGAAAATCTTAAAATTAATTGACCCGCCACCCTTAAAAAATAATAAAACATACAACAATAGTACGGAGTAAATTATAGGTCCTAATATTAAATTAATATTTCAAGAAAACTCAAATAACAATTTGCAAGTCATGATTTCCTGTACTAGGAAAAGTGTTTTGATGAGTTCGGTTGAGGTATTCGGTTGTTTTTTGTATCTCCTTCCCACAAATCGACATATATTAGTTTAAAAGGTAAATTAATATTTAAAAAATAAAAGAGATATATTTTTTTTATAAGGGGTAAATTTGTATTAAATTCTAGTCTTTAAAGGATTCAATAAAATAAAAAACCTGAATATAATAAAACTGGTGTTGTAAATGGAAATATTTTTAGTGAAAATATATTTATGGAAATAGAGATATTGCAAATTTATAAACGGAAAATATTGGAAATTTTGTAAATGTTTGAATCCATTCAAAATAAAAGTTTATATTTATATACAGGCTGATTCATAAGGAAATGTCAATACTTTAGGTACGTAGTCAGGGTCGAAAAATAAACATTAAAGCCTATACAAATCTGGGTTCGCAAGGTTTTCTTTTCGAAATACAGAGTGTTAAAATTTTTATTTAATTTTTTTATTTTTTAATTTAATTTATAATGATGTAAATATTAAATTAAAAATTGGTATTCGGGGTTTTTTAATATGACGGATTTAAATCTAATCTTGTTACGGCTCTTACTTGTAGGGGGTGCCACCTACACGTCTTTTTACTTTTTTGAACAATCTTAACTTTTTGGTACGGCCCCGTATTACATTTTTAAGTAAATTAAATAATTGTCGTGTCATTTCTACGTCAAAAAGGTATCTTTGTTAAAAGTTGATATGAGCAACCGTTTTCGAGATTTTTGGATTTAAAAAAATACGACGCATCTGATTTTATTATATAGCAAAATTAAAAAAAAAATAATAAAACAAAATGTATAATTAAACAATATCTATTTTAATTTTCAATAAAACTGTTATTCTAAAATTATGTTTGGCAAAACATAAGGTAGGTTTTATAATTTTTAAAAATTTCGCCATTTACTTCTAAACACATGTCATCTCTATGGTGAACACCCTGTATCTCGGAAACGAAGGGCTTGCGGACCCATATTTGTATAGATTTATATGTTTATTTTTTCACCCTGACTACGTACCTGAGGTACTGACATTTCCTCATGAATCACCCTGTATACTTCCTGTTGTACAGAACAAATTTTAAACTAAAAAAATAATTTTCGGTAAAGTACGAATATTATAACGATTACAAATATTAAAAGTCTTGAAGTCAGTTTGCTATTGCTTTCTTCCATAAAGAAGGCATTGATGTTGAATACAATATTGGAGGTGTTGATGACATCGATGAAGTAAATTGCTTAATTTGCGTCTCGTGTGTGTAATTACTTTTTTTTTAATTAACTGTTTGCATTCTAATATTTGGATGACAATCCCACTTATGTATAAATAACCCCATTTTAACACCGGTTTCAAAAACGTTGGTCAGTGAATCCTTAATGTTAGCATAATGTGGTGTAGCCCCATCTTGTAAAATAGACGAAATTCAATAGATTTTCTTCTTGCAATTGGGGATAAAAAAATATTTCCAGCATATCAACGTAAGTCCAGAGGTTACAGTTGTTCATGAAAAAAATGGCCCATAAATTTTTGCTTTGACATACCACACCAGACTGTGACTTTTGGCGAATTTAACTTTTCCGTTATATTGTCGAGGATTTTCTGTTGCCCAAAACCTGCAGTTATGCTTATTTACTTTTCCATTGAGGTGAAATGTGGTTTCGTCTGACATTATTAGTCTATCCAAAAAATGTATATTGTTTCCTTACTAAATTTTGAATTCTTTGGCAAAATTCCCACCCTTTGTGGAAAATCAGTTTCTTTTATTCTTGTAACATTTGAATTTTGTATGGATTTAATTTAAGTTCTTTTTTCATGATTTCTTGTACTGTAGTTTTAGGAATATGGACTGAACTTAAATTTTTCTTGTTGACAATGTTGGATCTTCTGAGTTATCTCCAGAATTTGTAACTTTTATTTAGCAAATTCTCATTGTTTACTAATTTCTTTTTACGGGCTAAAATCCTGTACCCCAGAACTTTCTGTACCAGATTTTAATTGAATTTTTTGTGAGTGGAGCTTTATTAAACATGTTTCTAAATCTTCGCTGGGTTTCTTTTACTGATTTGGTTTCGGCAAACATAATAACACATTTCCTTTTTCGCTTAACGAGAACATTTTGCGCTTCCTAATTAAAATAACTTGTCAAAAATGACCAACAAGGGTACAATGAGGCTTGTTGCTGTTATGGAAACAAGATAACTTTGTTTCCAAGGCGAGTTTTTCAAAAAATCCTTTTAAAATAATTTTCCCCATTCGACATACAGTCAATTCTTTGGAGGTCAATAAATGCGTTATTTTTTTAAGATAACCATAAGCTTGTGTTACATTTTTTAAGGGGAAAGAATTTTAAAAATATTGAAACATATACAGGGTGTTCCATTTAAAATAACACAGTTGTCCTATATCGGAAAATCGGCCATTTTGTTTTTGAGCTAATGGAATGTCACAAAAATTAAAGATACTAGAATAATTTAAAGAAAAAGTATATTTGCGAAAACCGCATCTTATATCTTTATTTGTTAATTACTTGCGATCAAAATGGTCAAAATATGGACGGCCCAAACCATTTGTATTTATCAAAAATCGAAATTTGCCATCGGATAAAAAGGAATAAAAAATGTAATATCAATGGTGTCATTAGTTGTTAGCTCAGTAGCGGCTCTATTTTACATTGCTAATTAAATTTTTAATTTTAAGTTTGTATTATTCGCGGAATTGTCTTACCAAATACAATTCGTGCGCAGATTTTGAGCGGATATTTTTTGTGTGGTTTTGAATATTTGCCTTCGGAAATTTAACAGGTTTTTTAAAATCACAAAGATTTGCTCTCATGATTTTATTAAAAGAGGTTTTGTTTCCAAAAGCAAATTATATTTTAAGCCAAGCAAAAAATATTCGGGCAAATCTAAGCCTTTATGGTATAACCTATGATAATTTTTCATTAAATATTTAGTTTATTAAGGTAAAACGGATGGTCAAATGGCATCTATATTTGACTCTAATACAAATGTCAGGTACCTACTTGGGACGATTAATTATGTGTTCCTTACAAATGTTTTAGCAAGAAATATCATAATTTTGGTTTAAAGCTCATCTGCAGTGAAATTTTTTGCTCTATTAATTAAATAGCAATATGCGTTTTTTGCACTTAACCAAAGTTGTGTTGGTTCTTATAGAAAATGACACCTCACATTTATATAATCAATAATTTTGACCTAGTTGAAATAAAGCAACGAGGCAAACATATCAAGTGGATTTTTTGGTAAGTACATCCTGAAAAAACTTTAATTAATAAAGCATATCCCTAAGAATACTAGCAATAATATGTTGTAATTTACTCTCGTATTTCTTCTTTTATCTCCTTTCTACACCACTGCGTATTTCACCAAGTGGTTGGAACAGTTCCAAGGGTAAATAAAACAGGAAAATGACAGGGCAGGCGGATAGCTACAACATTAATCATACTTTTAGATAAAACAGCGCCCAATTTTCAGACAGATATCAAAATGTTTCTCGCTGCTGAAATCCTGTATATGTTCGTTTATAAACCTAATTATTGCCGGATAGAACTATTTGTCATATGGCGATGAAGTCAATTTTCTTGTCGCTTAAACCCTTATTTAAATACAAATTTGTTTATTTAAAAAGGAATACATAAATAAAAAGGTCGGACGATTTAGTTTGTGGGTCCATGCCAACGACCCATATTACAAAGTTGGTAATAAACTCTTTTTTTTTAAGTATTATAATATCACATTCTGACCGACTGTATCACTGAACAGCCGTACTAAAAAAACATTTAAATAACTTTTAGCCCAGTAAATAAGCCGAAAAATGTGGAGAAGTTGATAACAAGCTCCGATATGAATTTTTTTTTGTTTTTACGTGTTCTGTAGACCCTCAGGAACATTTATCACCACTAATATCTGCCTTGCAATCAAAATTGAAAAAAATTGGGTAGTTTTCCCACCCATAAATAATTTCCACCAGTTTCCAACTGGTAAAAAAAAATTAAAATTCAAAATTTTACCTCGGAAATTGTTTTTTGAGGGTTTTCGAAGTCGGTGGTTGCAAATCCGCGGACAAGACCAAAAATAATGTAGGATTACCAGAAATGGAGAAATCTTGAAAATTCAAAATTTTACCTTTGAATTGGCTCTCGGGGGTTTTAGGTATCGCTGATTATAAATTCGCGGCCCAATCCAAACAAGCCCTAGGAGTGACAGAAATGGAAAAATTTTGAAAATTTGAAATTTTGGCCCGGGAATCATCTCTGGGGATTTTTGGGGTTGTTGATTACAAATCCGTGGCCAAAAATCGTGTGAGAGTGGTTGCACCCCATCGAAACCACATCTAGGAGTGACAGAAATGGGAAAATTTTAAAAATTTAAAATTTGGCCCCGGGAATCATCTCTTGGTGGTTTTTGGGGTCGTTAAATACGAATCCGCACTCAAATATCGTGTAAGGGTGGTTGCACTTTATTAAAACCACCCCTAAGAGTGACAGAAATAGGAAAATTTTAAAAATTTAAAATTTTGCCCCGGGAATCATCTCTTGGGGTTTTTGGGCCGCTGATTACGAATCCGCTACCAAAAATCGTGTGAGAGTGGTTGCACCCTATCAAAAGCACCCTAGGAGTAACAGAAATGGGAAAATTTTGTTTGGGTTTTTTTGAAATTAAAGAAAACTTGAAAAACGATTTTATTACACTCGTAATTTATTTTTTTAATAATTTAACTACTTTGAAACCAAAATTCGCGCGCATATTATATTGAAAGTTTGTGGTAACTAGATTTCGGATTCGTAATCAGCGACCAGGAAAATCCTCAAAAGTCGATTTCCGAGGTAAAATTTTGATTTTTTTAAATTTTCCCCTTTCTGTAACTCCTAGGGGTGGTTTTAGTGGGGTGCAACCATCCTCACTCGATTTTTGACCATGGATTTGTATTTAGCGACCCCTAAGAGATGATTTCCGAGGTAAAATTTTAAATTTTTAAAATTTTCCCGTTTCTGTAACTCCTAGGGGTGGTTTTAATGAAGGTGCAACCACCCTTACTTGATTTTTGACCACGGATTCGTAATCAGCGACCCAAAAAACCCCCGATAGAGGATTTTCGAGGTAAAATTTTAACTTTTTAAAATTTCCCCATTCCTGTAACCCCTAGGAATGGTTTTGATGGGGTGTAACCACTTTCACACGATATATACATATATAAAAAAACGTAATTTAAAATATATATTTTTAAATATACAGGGTGTCACAGATTGAGTGATGGGATAACGAAAAACGGTAAATTATGGAAAGTGCATTAGTTACCTGCCGATTAAGAATCGAGTTTTCGAGATATCAAACCAAATTTGCTGATTTCGTTTTAATTTTTTCGACGTTTAAAGAGATATGGAAAAAAAAAGCACTTTCTCATGACCATTAAGCTCTACAACATTAGAGATTTCTAGACGTTTCTTTCGTTAAACCTATCAACTTTTTTTTAAATGCGGCACTCAATTGTTTATTGCATTTTTTTAAAGCAGCTATAATCCCAATTACAACGATGTATAACACTTAATATTTTTCTGTTAAATAAACATATTTTCCATAAGAGACAATGAGTAAGACAAGGAACGCACATCATTTCTTATAGGGGCGTTCCATGTTTGTTAATAAATATTAAGTGTTATACATTTTTGTAATTGGGATAATAAGAGGTTAAAAAAAATTAAATAAAAAACCCAGGTCCGTATTTAAAAAAATAAAGTTGATGATGGTCTAACGAAAACGAAACGTCGTCCGGAAAATCTCTCAACCCTGTTTTGTAGAGCTTAAAAAGTAGCCATGAGAAAGTGTCTTTTGTTTTTCCATATCTCTTTAAATAATGTCAGAAAAAAATAAAAATGAAATCAGCAAATTTCGGTTTTTTCCGGATATCTCCGGAAGTACTCGGAATTTTACAACTTTCCAATCGGCATGTTGTTAGGCACCTAAATGCGCAACTTTGCCATAATTTAACCGACTTCGTATCTCTTACGGTTTCCAAGATCCCCATGCATGCACTCGAATCTGTGGCACCCTGTATAACAGTAAATTAAGCAACAAAAACGATAAGTATGTACGTAACAAATAAACGGCCTACATTTTTATTGATGTCGATACCAGCATTTATGAAAAATGGGTTTCAAATATAAAAAATAAATCAATAGTTTTTAATGCACTAGCCGCTCAATCTTATATCGGATATTTCGTTACTATTTTGATTAAGTAAAGTATTTGATCGCTTTGCTGGCTTCGACCTCAAAAAATTGTAGGCCCCTACTTTGTTTCGTACCTTCTTTAAATTGTGGTTTTATTTATTAATTTACTGTATTTATAAAAAAATGTTATTTCATAATTTTGAGTAATCTTGTTTTAATTTTTTAAAATTATTTTTATTACTAATAAAGTTAATTTTACAATATTTACCCACTTAATACCAAGTTGTAGACAAAAGATGTTTGACTGGGCAAGTAAATAAAAACGCATGTCATAATTCAACAGATTGATAACAAAACCAGAGTTATCGACGCATCAAAGCATTTGTGGGACATTTTATTTCGTTACGGTCGTTAGGTTTTACGGCTAAAATATAACTGTAATAAAAACACGCAGCTTTTTATAACTTTAGGAAGCTGAATGATCCTATATGTTGCGTTTTTATTTTTATTTCTTTTTCGATATTATTACTTAGTAAGTAAAATGTTGGTAAAGTGTCATATAATTTTTATGGGCGATACGTTTTACTTACATGAGAAAATAAACTACTTAGTGTAAATAACCTAATTTATATTGAGAGAGTTAAAAACGTTCACTTAAATGGAAAATTATTGATGAAGATATATATTAATGAACCAACAGAAAATATATAAAAATAAGTTCAAAGTAAATAAGAAATTAACAACCTATTAAACTACCTTGAGCCATATAAAGAGTTCAAAATGGTGCTTGCCCGGTATCTTAACTACACATTAACATTTAGTTTATAGCATAATTTAAAACGTCGTTTTCGGCAATTTTAACCCAATAAATTCGCAAAAGATACCACAAAATTATTTTTATGGCGGATGATATGTAAAGTTTTAATCAAAGTTTTTATAATATATTAGATTCTTAAATCATAACTAAAATAAAACATTTTTAATATATGTTTACTACTTATTTTGTTTTTACGTTTTTCATATTTTAAGAACTTGGTCAGATTTGTTACCGCAATATTAATACTTAAACAACGTCTAAACTTACTAACCCTTCATTTAAAAAAAAAGAACTAAAATCGGAATATAAAACTTATTTTATATAACAACTAAAATATAATGAAACACTTTTGATTATTATATTTTTTGTTTATATTTACAACGAATGACATATAAGAATATATATGAGTATTAGGGGCTGTACATTAAAAAGATTACCACTTTTTAGTACGTCTATATATATTATTTTAATATATCATTCCAAATAAATTATATAGCAAAACACGTCAGTGCGTTTCGAATTTAGGTAGAAGGTGTGTATTAAAGCGTGTGTAAAAGTGTTTTATTATATTTTACAATAAAGTTTTATTAAGTACCAGTAAAACTAATAAAAATTTTAGTACAATTTGAAAAATTAGGCTGGGTTCACACTTTACGTCCGCTTTCGAAACGCTCTCAGTTGGCTTTCGGTCTGGTACTGGTCAAGCATATACCTACTAGAAGCAGCCTTGCCGCTCGACCGTGCTCGCCAATTGTGCGCGGAAAAGTAGGAATAGCAGTATAAACTTTCTCTCTCGCTCCACGTGCCTAATTGGTGGGCTGAAAGGGATATGCATCCCACTCTGCATACTGATTGTTGGCCTTGTTGCTATTCTTCTTTCTCTTTCGCACACTTGTTTGCACTGACGAGCGGCCAGGCTGCACATAGTGAGTATATGCTCAAAGGTTCGATAAACTATAAGTTTAATAATACTAAAATCTTGGTCTTTCATTGTCTTTATTTGTTAATTGATACACAACGTTTCGGTTAGTGATGTATCTTCAACCGTTTTCAAGTGATAACAATTATATTAATGAAAGTCCAAGATTTTAGTGTTATTGAAACCATAACATTGTCTAACACTTTTAAACTATGGGTTTGTTCCAACCTACTGCCGTAAGACGGTTTCAAATCGATTAAACGCGCCAGTGTCGACTTGCACGGTTTTATGTTAGTGCAAAAACGATAAAGTTGGAACGCGCAAAGGGTTATGCTTGTCATTAAAATTAGAATGACCGTTCGGAAACGATTCACAAACGATCACAAGTTTGGTTGGAACAGTAAAAGGATCGTGCAATACGGAGGGGGTTTATTTGACTGGACTCGCTTGATCGTACAACAAACGGTTTTTTGCTGGTTGGAACAAATTTTATGTTTACAGGAAAAACCACGAGTCTATTTATACTAATGACTCGGCTTCGTATATCGGTCTTATCACGATCCGATACTGATACATTTAAAGAATATTTTATCGAAGGGAGTTCGGAATTGTCACGACTTGTATATAGAGTGTCATTCATCAGTTAATTGCTATGTGTTCTTTATTACAAATATAAGCTAAATTATTTAGCAGTAGTGAAAATGGCTAATAAAATACTGTGGAGTTTAAAAAAACGTCATTTCGTATGTACTAAAATCTACTTGAAAATACTGTAGTATTGTCGCGGATTGTCATTGGTTAAATGGTCATATATATTTGCCATTCATTTTTCTTCTTTGCAAACTTAGATGCATTCAAACACTTCTGTTTGTTTTTTTTTCATTTGCTTTTGGATCATGTTATTATTTTTGTCCAAAAGAGTTGTCATTACAGCGAATTCTGTTGGTTAAAAAGTAAATAACAACTTGCATCGAGTAAATAAAAAAAAACTAAAGAATAACCGGAAAAGGAACCTGATAATATTACTTTCAGTTTAAATCCACATATCTCTAATTTTAAAAAAATGTTGTGTTATGTTTATTATGTGTTTATAATAAACTTAAAATAAAATTCAAACAAAATTTATGTATTAAAACATATGACAGCAATTTTAAATTTATAATAAATAAATTAATACAGCAAGTTGTAAGAAAATAATAAAAAACAAAAAATATCTTTTTTTTTGTTACCTTAAAGTATTACAGATTTGCGTTTTACAACGTTTACAAATTTATGATAAGCAAACAGAAATTTGTTAATTATGCTATTTATCTTTAATTGTTAAATAGAAGTAAATAACAAGTCATTTCCGTAATATCTGTGTATTTAATTCAAATAATTTATTTTGTGCCTAATTAATACAGAATAATTTTATATTGCAATCATTTTTAAATGGATAAATAAAATAATTAACAGTAGTATTTACTAAGAAGAGGGCGATATAATTTCACAGTTAAAGTTTTAAACTTAGGAGTATTACAATAAGTTTATCAACTTTTAATATTGTAACTAAACCGAATACATGTTATAAATTATTACCTAAAAGGTTAGAAAACAATAACGAAATGATTTGAATATCATTTTACAGCAAATTTGGACTTTATATTTTCGCTTATCTAGATGGTTATTTAATTTTATATATTCTTGCGTGTCAGTTATTTTTTTAAGATAAAATTCGGCTTGTTTTACACTTTTATTTTTTATGGCCAAATTTCATTTACTGTATAAAAACGCAAAAATGTCGCGTGATTCAAGGTTACGTAATATTTATTATTATATTAATTAGGCAAAACATACATTCGTATGTCGTATATCGTGCGTAAAGATTTAAATCTTTTAATCGGATATGATTATTTTTTAATTTTAGGCTTTTTTGACCCAGATCTATAAATAAAAAAATATTTTAATAATTTCCCATTTTTAAAACTGCGTAAAGTGTTAATAAAAAGCAATAAAATATTTTTAATTTAAAGAATTTTATAATATTCTCGATATTCTAAAAATTTTTTACATGCATTTAACTTCCATAAAAGTAAATTATTTGATAATGAAAGTTATAACTTATTCTAATTATTTAACAAGACTCATCCAATATCTTTCTACAATCTTAAACCAACAGTGACTTGCCTTAGCTCATTCCAATCAATTTGAAACCATGATAGGTGAGGAAATAAAGCACAAAAAGAACCAAAATCTCCGAAATTTGTCGGAGTTAATGTGCAATGCAAAATGCATTTTTTTTAACTCAGCTAGGAAAAATTCAAACTTGGTTAATAACGCCTGGAATAAACTCATATCAGATTACCGGAGGTTTTCGAGGTTGCTGATCCCAAATATGACCTTTAAATTGGTGCATCGCCAACCTGAAGCTTGGAATTGATGATGAACGACAGCTTGGAGAGGGTTTATTAAAAGCGCTCTTTTCGAATCCGGCATTGATGACCACCGCCTAGACACCTGATGCCCGGGAACCTGGACATGGACGTTATCTTCGGGACTTTTCCTGTACAATTCTCGTAAGGGCGCTCTTCTTGAATCCGGACACCTGCTGCACCGAAACTGTAAAATTTGCGCAAACGAACCGAAAATTGTATCAGAGCGTTTTTTGGTCGCTCCTCCCGAATCCGGCATTGGCGACCAAACCCCGGGTACCTAGTGCACAGGAACCTTGACCTTGACGTCATCTCCATGACTATCAATAAAAACTGAATTTTCAATATATTTAAGACTACCCTAGGGAACCTGATTTAAGTCACATAAAAAAGGTATTCCTTAGAATGCCTTGAGCACTTCACAAATGCAATTTGGTCAAAAAAACATGATTTAAGGCAAATACATGTTTTTTACGTAATTTTTGACAGCAAATGTAAAAACTCCGTCTCAATATGACTTGATCAGGTTCAGTGCTTTATTTTTTCGTCTATAAATGTAAATTACTGGAATTAAGTTTAAGTAACATTACATAAAATAGTGAGTAAGGTCAATTATCAAGATTTTTTTCGTCCCGCTTAACGTAACGTTGGTCGCATTATTATAAATAATACATAGATACTTTTTTTGTGTCTCACGTTTTTAATTTAGTATCTTACCAATCCAAGGCTTGGCAGCTGTTAATAAATTAAAGTTGGCTTAGCTATAAAATAGTTTCTTCTTCTATCAGAAAGAACCTAGGAACCTTGCTATCTGTCAACGCTTTATGTTATCCTTAGGATAGTAATAAAAATTTATGTACCGCAAATTTCGCAAAGAATTACAGTAATTTAAAAGCTCTTTGCCTTTATTATCCAAAAGGTAATGGCTTTTTTTTTAATATGTTGTGTTTTAAATTTGTTCCTTTATCTCACTCTTTCTGCCGGAATTACCATGGTAAATCTTTCTTACTAGTTGTAGTAAAAAAGGAACTTTATGTTAACATTTAAAGCAAGGTGATAAGCATGGAGATTACTAAGTTACAACATTATTTTTATGGACATTAAGTTTGTATTAAAAATAATAAAAGTTAATAAAATTATAGCTGACGTCCTTTATTTGGAGAGACACAAGACCCTAAAAACGCTAGAATTTTTAAAAATAATTAATGTTTTTTGAATTTAATTTTAAAGAATATATAGATATTTTGGTTTTTTTTTAAAGCCAAAGAAGAAAAAGAAGAAGCCAAAACCAAAGTGGTTATATTTGTTTAGGACATCAAGCATTTTTTATTAGATAAAATACAATAACGAATATAGGCTTATTGGCAGCTGGGTCTGAGCTTCCATTAACTCAATGTATCAAATAAACTTCAAGGAGGTCTTTGCACATGCCTTAAGTATTTATTAAGAAAATCATCTGTAAAAGGCCCGTCCCTAGGAAGTTTTTAGTAAAAAATTTTAAAGTAAAAATTTTTTTATGGGGAAAATTTAAAACAATAAGGGGAAAAATTATTGGCTGCACGGTTTAGTCTTTTACTTACCATTACTTGTTATATTAGGGTAATTATTTACCGCTTTATTACTGAATAATCTTTTAGCAGTAATTAAGTCCCTTGAATGCCAAATAAAATCAGTTTTTAAAGTTTTGGATAACCTATATTACCTATTTTTTATCTTCAGTACTACAAATTTTTTGGGTTTTTTGGCCCTTTTTTAGGTTTTCCTTTAATTTGATGCTTTTAAATTATTAAAAGAAATACAAAAAAGTGGTTTAAACAAAAGTTTTAGGACTTTTTATAAAACTTTTAGATATGACATTTAGAAAAACAATTGTCTATCGCAAAATAAAAAAATCGGGAATAATATGTTTTTTAATGGTACACCCTGGATTTTATTAAAAATATAAAATTTTTGGTTTTTT
>JAHBCN010018930.1:0-16609 GCA_019359885.1 Listronotus oregonensis
CCGCCCGATCTGAGCTCGGCCTGAGGAGAAATTCGTCCCCAAAGGGGTACATGTCAACAGGATGTTAATAGGAGATGGGCCGACTTGGGTGGGCCAAGTCAGGCTTCCGCAGCCTCGGCCACCCTCCAAATTGGTCCCAAACGATAAAGGGAGAAACCCTCTTCACAGCCAGATTCCGGCAGGGTACCAAAAACCCTGGCTCAGGGAGAAAACCACCCTGAAAGATTGGGACAAGAGGTGGGTGCCACTTTTGGCAGAAACCCCAGGTGGCTCTCAAAATTGTGAAAGTTTTATTTTTGGATTTTAAAGAAGGGATATAATTTTTAGTAAACAGCGAACATGATAGGGCGGCTGCGACGCGTATCGCCCTGCTCGGTCCGAACATGTAAGGATTAAGCCGGGAAAAAGAGGGCACCGACAAACTCCCCTAGCTCAGCTCGGAAACAAGCTCAGCTGCCCCTAAGATGAAATTAGAGAGAGAGAGAGTCTCGAAGTTATCTAGAAAGAGAGAGAGTTGCCCCTATAGATAACAAATTTAGATATATATATATACCGGGTGACAACGAAATCACTACCCAGCCTTTTATTTTCTTGAATAAAAACTTATAGCTTTCAAATGTTAGGATGTTATAATATATCATAAGATGCTGATTTTGAATATTATAACATGTCTCTATCACTTCCGGTTTAACCGGAAACGACATCAACTTTGATTTTTTCAATGGAATGCCCTGTATATTTTTTAAAATTTGGATTCTACGAATCATTTCTGATATAAAATATATATTATGTCCTATACCTATCTGTGCTAGTTTTTAAGAAAATGGCGATTAAAGATGTCCAAACAACCGCATATTATGCAGTTTTATGGGAAAACAAATAAATGATATAAAAAATTGTTATGTTTAATTTAATTTTTTCTCAAAACTCTATTTTCGGAGGTCATAATAAAACTATTTCCAGCTTTACCGGAAGTGCTGCGAAAATTGACTTTTCCAATAATGTTACTTCAAAAATTTAAATGCAACACCCTGTATATTTTTTGAAATTTAGATTCTACAGGTCAGTCCTGATATAAAATCTGTATAATATCCTATATCTATCTTTGTTAGTTTTTGAGAAAATGGCGATTAAAGATGTCCAAACGACCGCATATTATAGGGGAAACAAATAAACGTTAGAAACATTTAGAAACATTTAATATTTTTTTATTTAATTCTAAATTATTTTTTAAATAACTACTTAAATGAAAAACATATTAAAATAACAAAATTCTCAAAGAGACGGCCTGAATTATTTTGGCTTATTAATTTTCTAACATTTATTTGTTTTCTCCTATAACTGCATAATTGCGGTCGTTTGGACATCTTTAATCGCCATTTTCTCAAAATAAGATAGGTACAGGATACTATACAGATTTTATATCAGGACGACCCGTAAATCAAAATTTCAAAAATATATAAGTTTATTACGAATAACATTTGGAAAAGTCAATTTTCGAAGCATTTCGGTAAATAGTTTTATTATGACCTCCGAATAAGTTTTATGAAAAAATTAAATTAAACATAATTTATATCATTTATTTGTTTCCATAAAACTGCATAATATGCGTGTTTGGACATCTTTAATCGCCATTTTCTCAAAAACTATCACAAAATAGGTTTATAGAAATAATACATTTATATCAGAAATGATTCTTAGAATCAAATTTAAAAAAATATACAGAATTCCATAAAAAAATCAAGTTATTCGTTCCATAAACCGGTGTAGAATGTATATATATATCAATCAGCATCTTATATATATTATAAATCTATATATTTGAAAGCTATATTTATGCAAAATAAAGGCTGGTGTGTAATATTATATATTATATATATATATATATATATATATATATATATATATATATATATATATATATATATATATATATATATATATATATATATATATATATATATATATATATATATATATATATATATATATATATATATATATATATATATACCGGGTGACAACGAAATCACTCCCCAGCCTTTTATTTTCGTGAATAAAAACATATCGCTTTCAAATTTTTGGATGCTATAATATATCATAAAATGCTGATTTTGGATATTATAACATGTCTCTATCACTTCCGGTTTTACCGGAAACGACATCAACTTTGATTTTTTCAATGGAACACCCTGTATATTTTTTTAAATTTGGATTCTTCGAATCATTTCTGATATAAAATGTATATTATGTCCTATACCTATCTCTGCTAGTTTTTGAGAAAATGGCGATAAAAGATGTCCAAACTACCGCATATTATCCAGTTTTATGGGACAACAAACAAATGATATACAAAAAATTTATGTTTAATTTAATTTTTTTTGAAGACTCTATCTGTGGAGGTCATAATAAAACTACTTCCGGCTTTACCGGAAGTGCTGCGAAAATTGACTTTTCCAATAATGTTTCTTCAAAAATTTAAATGCAACACCCTGTATATTTTTTTAAATTTGGATTCTACGGGTCATTCCTGATATAAAATCTGTATAATATCCTATACCTATCTTTGTTAGTTTTGAGAAAATGGCGATTGAAGATGTCCAAACGACCGCACATTATGCAGTTATAGGAGAAAACAAATAAATGTTAGAAAATTAATAAGCCTAAAATAATTCAGGCCGTCTATTTGGAGCAATTTTGTTATTTTAATATTAGTTTTTTATTTAAGTAGTTAATTAAAAAATAATTTAGAATTAAATTAAAAAATCTTAAATGTTTCTAACGTTTATTTGTTTTCCCTATAACTGCATAAATATGCGGTCGTTTGGAATCTTCAATCGCCATTTTCTCAAAAACTAAAATAGGTATAGAGATATTATACAGATTTTATATCAGGAATGACCCGTAGAATCAAATTTAAAAAAATATACAGGGTACATTTAAATTTTGAAGAACTTGGAAAAGTCAATTTTCCGCGCACTTCGTAAGCCGAAGTAGTTTATTATGACCTCCACAAATAAGAGTTTCAAAAAAATTAAATTAAACATAAATTTTGTATATCGCTTTGTTGTCCCTAAAACTGGATAATATGCGGAAGTTTGGACATCTTTATCGCCATTTCTCAAAACTTTAGCAGAAGAAGGTATGGGACATAAATACATTTTATATCAGAATATTCGAAGAATCAAATTTAAAAAATATACGGTGCGTAAAAAATCAAAGTTGATGATCGTTTCCGGAAAACCGGAATGATAGGAATGTTATAATATCAAAATCAATTGATATATTATGGCTCAAAAATTTGAAGCGATATTTTTTATTCAGAAATAAAGGCATTTTTTGTCCCTTATATATATATATATATATATATATATGTATATATATATATATATATATATATATATATATATATATATATATATATATATATATATATATATATATATATATATATATATATATATATATATATATATATATATATATATATATATATATATATATATATATTATTATATATATATATATATATATATATAATATATATATATATATATATATATATACTACACTATACGGGATGTCCCAAAAAAGTGTGATGTATCAAAGTTATAATATTTTAAATGAAATGCCCGATATTTTAAAGTGGCGTTAGCTTCTACAAGAAAATAATCCAAGTTTATAGCTAAATTTCCTTTTTTTTAATTGGTCCATATTGGTAAAGGTTAACGGTTACTTTTCTAGCTTTTACTAAATGATTGGTGAGTTACCCAATATTTAATTTCTAGTACCAACTCTTTTCTCAGTGTTTTAATGACCATAGGTCCCTTAAGTTTTAATGACCATATTATGTCCCTTAACTATAATATTTTCATTTTCTAGTTAGACATCTTCTATAATAGTTTCAAAATGTTTGCTAATCTTATTTAATGTAATGTTAAATAAAAACCTCTGACTACAAAAATGTCAAAAAAAGAAGTTTAACCAAAAGGTTTTCTAATTTTTAAAGCAATTTATTTAATAGCACTTTTTTTTAATTAAATAACTCTGTTGATCTACATTATAAAATATATTTCTTGTAATATTATCATTTTTACCCAAGCGCTATTCTCATTTTAATCAAATCTAAGTGTACGACCGACATTATTTTTTTACATCCATTTTTTGTCGTGTTCTTTGTTTACAGAACCTTTTTTATCATCATGACTTTCTTTCCCTCTCGCAAACGTGTAAAAAATGTTAAAGCCTCCACAAAGAGTCGCCCCCAGTTAATTTTATTTACCTTGGATCCGCATTTGCATTTAAATTTAACTTTAAACAAATAGGTAATGTATATTCGTATTCAAGGAAAGCCAAGGGGAGATGTTACATATCTTTTCTTGTTGTCATATAGAAAATATATATTAAATTTTTAAATTATTTATCTATAGCTAAATTTTGCAATGTCTTTTAGATTTTTCTTTACACGTAACCCTAAGAAATCCTCTAGTTTTTTGTCATTATAACCTAAAACTACTTTCCATATTATAAAAAAAATGTTCTTTACCTTGACAGGTAAACCGGAACTTTCACAAAATTACTCTTGCATCAAAGAGGCATTTTTCCCAATGAATGGCTCAGGCTGGTGACAAAGGGCCATACTCAAAATCGATGGAAAAAAAAACTTCTGTAGAATGGACTAAAATTTTGCAAAAAGATTTTAGCGTTCTAATCAAATGTATTAACCTCATTTTACACTAGCCGGACCGCTTATCCAATACCGAACCGGTTACAAAGTATTTGAAATCTTATGAGAGCTACCGGCTAATTGGTTTCCCCGTATGTAAAGACTCTCATAAGACTTTATATACTTGGAAACGGACTATCTGGTTAGGGTAGGTTTAAAGAGAGTGGACTTTTTACGCCCTCCACCCCGACCGCTCGGTCTATTGTGGCATACACCTATTTATGTTTCTTCCAATAGGATTAGACTTCTAATGAATCCAATATTAAATTGGGAGAGAGCTGTTTCATTTCCCTTAACTCGTGCCACTACCGGACACGAGCACAATATGTGTTCTGGTGTTCCTGTCTCCTAAAAAGTACGAGAAGCAGACAATTAGATCCGTCATGCCCTCCTCTCCCGGTATAGTGATGTGGGTAGCTACCAAGTCCTTGTTACAGGAACCAGATGTACCTTCTGAGGCCGTATCTTCGGCCTTTTCATCTGAAAATGCTTTTATTCGCTTTTAGTTTAAAGCCAGGGAACACTTTTTCCTATAAAAGCGGTTCTGTCCGCCTTCTCTTTGGATTTAGGGATTACTTCCTAAGCACCTGCTTGTTCGGGATGGATTAGCCCTTTCTCGTGAAACAGGCGCCTGTGACTTCAGGGGCACTTTTCGAAACAGATTCACCCTTTTCGGTCGGCGCAACCTTGTCTGTTTGTGACCTTTGTCAATTTTTATCTATGAAAGCGGTTTTGTTTTCTGCTTGAAGCTAGGGAAGTAATAGCCCACCACGGCAGAGCCCCGCATTACCGCAGTAAGGCTAGATACTCTGAAAGGTCGCCCTGTATCTCAGAGGCACCGCTTAGAGACATTTAAGGCACAGGATGTCATTTACTCATCAGCGCGTTATGCTCTTGAGTTAAGCCTTATGTTCGCCTTAGCTTCGGATCTCGTCCCATACGCTAGTCGCTGAAATTGCCTACAACCGGCAACTCCAGCGCATGTTACAAAAGATCCTATTGAACCTAAACACCACATCGACGTGCGAACACAGCGGTGGGGGAATATCTGGTACTAAATAAGCGGTTCGGACTAGTGTGTTAGTGGGTCCAAAATCTGGCTATCCATAGTTTTTAAGATATTAGGCCCCAAATTGGACCTTTTGGAGTCCTCCGAAGAGGGACATCTGAATAGCTCACACAAATCAACATTTCATTTTAATAATATTACCAAACTAAGTATGGGTATACAAAGGTTTCTAAGGTCACTGAATCCGTAACTGGTCCATGCAAGTTTACGTAGGGCTTATTTCAAGGTTCCTGTAAGTTAATTTTAAAATTAGGCCAAGAATAAATAAATGGTAAAAAAAAATTCAAGTAGGTTTTTGTAGTCGCTGAATCCGATTTTGATATTCGCTTGAACATGTAAGGTCACCTAGGGGTCATTTCAAGGTCGTTTAAGTATAAAGCACAAACATTAATTCCAATAGAGCTGCACTATATTATAACCGTTCTTAACCCTTAACCCAGAATTAACAGCGTGGACGTGGTGGGTGTCTGACTCTATATGTATTTGTTTTTTTATCGGTGTTCTTGATGTGTGTATGGAAAGTGTGTACTAAAGTTTCAGAAATATCGAAAAATATAAGTATAAAAGACAAACATGTACAAGCATATTATATACATGAAGAAATATGTACAATTTTTCTCAATTGGACTTTGCATCGATTATAAAACGACCTTTAGGTGACCCTGCATGATCAAGCGAATAACATATGTGAATTCAACGAACCCAAAACTAAATGTTTTTCCAGATGCTTCCAAGCATTTATTTGCCCTAAGTGATCTTATATGGACAAATAAATACCATATTCGGATACAGTACCCGAATAACCCTCGTATACCCTCGCTTAGTCTGATGATATTATTCAAATGATATGTTGGCTAGTTAGAGTTATTCAGTTGTCCCGCTTTTAGGACCTTAAAAACGTCCACTTTGAGACTTGATATCTCGAAAACTATACATAGACGGAAATAAGCCCATTGAAACTTTAAATCAACATGCTAAAAACTATCTTTCTGTAAAATGTCAGCTAACTCAAAAATTTCTTTAGGGATATTTTTTGTTACTGCGAAAATTTCGCGTACTTATATTTTAATGTTAGTATAAAAAGTTTTTGCTCTGGAGTTGCTTTTTATCTATAGTTCATAGGTTTAATCCATTAGGAAATTTAGAAGAATATTAAGCACCATGGATATAATTTCCCTAACATCAAAACTATCTTGATTTTAAAGCTGTATTACAAATACATTTCTGACCAGTTAACATTTCTAAAACATCTAACATAACTAAATGAACCATTATTATTAAAACAACAGAAAAATATTTTGCAAAAAAACATTTTGTTTTATATGAGTTTAAAAAAAGGTTTTATTGGTAGGCATAAGTACGATAAGTTTTAGCTACCTGAGCACTGTTGAAAATATTCTATTTGGTTGTTTTTTTTCCAATTTTTAGTTTTACCTAAATATTAAACTAAAAATTAGCATAATAATAAAAAATTGGCACCAGCGGTACCTAAGATTACAGCGAACATAAAAAGACAACAAACATAATTTACAATAGTACATTTAAACCTACTAAGCTTTCATGAATGTTTGTTAAGCGAAGTCCTTTTGTACCATATCCGCCTATTTATTTTGCTATTGTATTATATAACCTATCACTATAGATGATAAACAATAAGTATTCAATAACCAAATAAGAAACTTTGCGCTGTTTACTTGCAATCAAACATACCACACAAAAGTAACCCTGACAGCTGATTGTTAATGGGCTTTTCCTTACACTCTCCTAAAAATACTTATTTTTTGTTGCACCTACACAAACTTTTAATTACGGTTCCAGGGGTTAATTAAAACGTATTTTTTTATATGGTCAAAAATATAAAATACAGAAAGGATCAAAACTTTTTTGTGGATTTCTTTTGCAACTTTTTTTGCTACTTTCAATATAACCACAAACGGCTTGCTTTTCTTTCCTACTAATATTAATATATTGCATTGAAAAAATTATCTGGCCAAAGAGCCTTTTTCTAAATGTGTCCAAAATTTCAATTTCAAAAGCAAAGCGGTCCACCATAGATCATAAATTACTTTTTTTTTTAACGGGAGTGAGTTTTGTAACTCTAAATCAAGCTTTTTTTTCTTCTAATGTTAAATATTTCTTATAAAGGCTACTTTTGGCAACCTAAAAAATGTTTAATAATATTTTAATGTATAGGTTATAAAGAAATAATATATTTTTATTTAATGTGTGCAGTGTATATGTCGCATCCACTTGGCGTAGTTCTCCATTTCGTGAACGGGACTGTCCAGTTCGTGAAGTGAAACCAGATATTGTAAGAATATTTTATTTCTCTATCTGAACAAATTTTATGTACAGTTTATGAAATGGATATGTAATTTTTTCACCTAGAAAAGCGAGACTATATTACACCATCTGGACACAAAAATCATCCAGTTCCGGTACTGTATATTTGGCATTTGTCCACTTAGTAAAACAATCAGTCGTCGGTGTTTTGAATGGCATGAATATTATATTGAAATACTAAAGCAAAAATGTTTAATAACAAAGATAATTTTTATACGCTTTTTGATCAACATTACACGGAAAAACTAACCACAACTAACCACAAGTAACCAAAAATGTTGGGTCATTGCATTGTATTACAAAAAACAGATAAATGCCCAAAATACAGTAAAGGAACTGGATGATTTTTGTGTCCAGATGCTGTAATACCGTCTCGTTTCACCAAGTGGAAAAATGGTATATTCATTTCATGAACTGGACAAAGATATTGTCCAGATGGTAAAATAAAATACTATTACACTATTTGGTTATACTTCAGGAACTGAACAGGACAATTACGCCACGTAAGTGCGACATATACAGTAATAAAAAATATTATTGCAAAAGTTTTAAAATTAATAAAATACAACTTGTTACGTGGTTCTACCCCAAATATTCTATTTGACTTTATTCGCTACCGTCTGGTATGGATGGAGCGTTCTCTAACCCATTTTTCACATCGTCCCTTTTTTAGAAATCGAGTTAAGACGCCAGTGCCACCGCGCGAAAAATTTGTATGTAAATTTAAAACACTTTGTTTAAGAAAACGCTTAAGCCGTCTTATAGGTTTACAGAGGCGTGCCTTAAGGTTATTATCTTACGTAAATTTAACTTTATACCAAAAAAAATTAAAACTTACGTTTAGCAATCCAGTGAAAGCTTGGTTAAGATTTTAGTAATGCAAAAGTTTAAACCTCTTTATACTTGCAGTGTAAGTAATAGATCTTGCATTAAATTAGAACTTATTTAATATCCCTATAAATAAAATATTTCTTAGGTGCTAGGTTTTACTTCGGAAATTTTGTTAAATAGCCCTTACAAAGTCAGTCACTTGATATATTTACGGCCAAGTGATGATCGGGTTGTTAACGTTAGCAATTGACTTAACAATGGGTTAAATTTAACAAAGAGTTAAAAATAAACACTCTTGGCAACAGGACATAACTTAAATGTTAACTATTTGTCAAAAAATAATTTAGTTATTGTTTTTGCATTTAATATGAAACAAACACATTGATTTTTTTAAATAATTACTTTGCACAACATTATAATAATAAAAAAAGGTTTGGCACTCCAATATTTTATATATTTTCTTCAAAAACAAGCAGTAGGATATATAGCTCAAGTGACCAATACTGCAGAACTTCTTAAATTTAGGTTTTTACCGGGTTCTTTAATTTAATTCATGCCTACTACATTTTATTGGTACATTCTGGTAGGTACATCTAGAGTAAACAAAATGTTTGCTTTATTTTTCAGAAAAATTAATGTTTTAATTTAATAAATATTAGTAAAACTATTTATTTACAAGAATTTTACTCCTTGCTGCACTTTAATGTGCATCTATGCTTTTTAACCAAAAGAATTCAAATAATTTCATGTAATAACTAGTTATTACTACTAAAAATTAACTAACCTCTTTTCTAAGTTGGGGGGTGTTCAAAGCTGAAACATGCGGTACTCGCCTTTGTCGAAATCCAAGTTATACGCAGATGTTCTTGGTTTTAGAAACAGCGCATATACAAATAATAATTTTTACTCGCACGCTAGATGAGATATGGTTTGGAGTAGCTCAAGAGCGCTTTGTACGATTTCACATATTAATTGACCTTTTTCATTGTTTAACTTTTCAGAGCACACCAGGCTCTGAGGCGCGGAAAAAATTTCGTTAATAGGAAGTTAAAAAATGTGCGGCATTGTCAAGTATTTCATTTATTACTCTTTGTTAAATTTAACAATTGTCACGGCCATTGCTAACTATATAAACGCGATTATCACTCGGTCCTTAATCTATCAAATATTTTAAAGACAATTTGAAAAAGTGGCAATTAAAGAAAATTAAAAAACCTTAAAAATATTTTTTTTAATTATTTGTTTTATTATTCTTTTTTTTTTTTTTATTGTTTACAGGGCAAATAATTTATTTTTCTCACATTTGTTTCCAAGATTTGGTTTGCAAGTTAATATTGTTTTTAAATCTTTTTGTACAAAAAAGAAAGTGTTAAACTTGATACCTGCACCATTTAATTTTAACGGCCTTCTTAAAACTAGATATGGTTTAAGTCTATTATTGTAGCACTGTATAGAAATTACCTAATTTTATTATAGCTATGGGTGGTAATATAATAAGTAAACTTACAGTAAAAACATATCGTTGGTTTTTCATTATACAGTGCTTTCATTTTAAAACAGACTACCTTAAATATTTTTCTAAAAAAACGCGTCCGCCTAGATATACAGAGGAAAGTTTAATTTTATATTTGATAAAATTTTATCAAATACATCTTTACGTCCAGCTAATCCTACCTTGATATGTCAAATGGCAACCCTTATAACATATGATTGCAAACGACATACAATGTGCTCTCCAGCCGTACTAAGAAACTTAAAATCGGTAGCAGCGAGTTGAAAAAAATGTGGGTTTAAATATTAAAGACTTTCTTGAGTTGAAATAATGTATTTTATCAAATACTCAAAATATGCACCATTCTAGGCGGGACAGTAATAAAGCTTATTTTAAAATTCCTTGCAGACTAATATCTGTGCATTTATTCCAGTGATTTTTTTTATGGTAACTAATACAATAAAACACGGTAATAACCAAAGTTTTTGAAACATTTAGAAACTAGTTAAATGTTATTTTTAGGATTGTTTTTTTGACTTTGGTAGTTTGAATTGAAACTAGGATAATTTTTCTTTATGGGGCTGAAGATCGATGCGCGCGTGGAACCGGCAGAGTAATCAATGAGAGGCATCAAGATAAAAACGTGGTATATGATGGAATTGGTGCGTAAGCATAAAGAAAGTGGATCCTTATGCAACAAGAAAACTATAATGAAAAGGCCTGCCAGATGGACGTGCTAGGACAGTTTGCATTAGATCCAATGTTTCTTCTATTCCTACAGCCCAAGACTAACCGTTATTTCCTTTGGGTACCGTGAATAGAATTTTATAGAAAAATAAGCTTTTGCCATGAAAATTTAACTTTTACATGCACATAGCGAAGACGACTACGATAAAAGAATAACGTTTTACGATTTGATGTACCACCGAATTGACGCAGACACTCAGTTAGTCGAAAATATCTGATTTACTGATGAATCAACTTCTTCTTAAATGGATTAATTAACAGACGCAATTGTAAATGTTAAGATGATATATACAGTTGTATCTGTTAATATTGTGCTTTAGCGGTTCAAGAGTGTCTCAAAGAACAGGTTCCAGGCAATTGGATTGGCAGTAGAGGTGAAATACAATGGCCCGCCGGTCTCTAGAATTAACTTTTTTAGATTTTTTTCCTTTAAGGTTATTTTAAAACTAAAGTGTACAGAACTCTACTTGCAAATATTAAAAAACCTAAAGATAGAATCTTACGGGAATGCAAAAGTATTAACAGACAAACTTACGTCAAAGTTCGGGAGAAATTGAAAAACAGGCTTTTTTATTGACTTACCAATAACGAAGTACATTTTATGCATTTAAAAAAATAAATTATGGGAACCTGATAAACTCTTTATTACTAACACATATTTTGTTCTAACTAACTTCTACATTCACCAATTTTAAATTTCTTGGTACTGTTAAATAGCAAATTTTATGCTGTTTGGAGGTTACCATTTGACATATTATAGTGAAGGTTGCTGAAGGTAAGGATGTGACTGATAAATATTTACCAAATATAAAATTAAAATTTTTTCTGCATGTCTTTACTGACCTTTTTTTTTTTTTGTTTTTCTTAAGGAATATATTTGGGGTAATTTATTTTAAAATAATTAAAATATATATAATATAATATTTTGAATTGTTCCAGGTTTAAAATAAAAACCATTATTATATTCTTTTGTTTCGTAATAAGATCTAAACTCCAACCTTCTCTAAGATATAAAGGCCTAAGACAAAGAAAATTATAACACAGTTATCTTTAAGTTATATTTATCTTTTATTTCTGTACAAACCTATTCCTTTTGATTTTTTTAGCTCTGCAGATAAACCTAACGTGTCTTTTAATTACTGTACCTTTAAAGTTTTTTTTCTGCGGCTACATCTTGATAATTTAAGTTTACTTTGTTTTTGTAGAAAGAAATTTCTCATTAAAAAAATGTCAAAAAAATTACTTTTTAATTTAAAATAGCATTTAAAATTATTATGGACTAAAAATATTAAAAGTTTTAACGCTTTTCAGTAACGGTTAACAACTTAATCAAATTGGTTATCGATTTTTTTTTCTGTACGATTTGTCAGGTGAAATATATATTTGCAGTAACTAATAGGTTTATTATTTTTGTCCAAATCAATTTTTTTAAGTTTATCGACTAATTTCTTAAAAAAAAAATAGATAAACTTGATATGTTTCTAATCTTTTTGTTAGGCTACATTACATCTAGGTCAGTAACTGAAGACCTAAAAGTACCCCAAGCTGTAAATAAATCTCTACAGTTTTCATTTGTGGCGCATTTTTTAGGTCTTCTCGGATGCTTTCGAGCAAGAAAAAGTTTATCACAATTCCGACGTGTAAACCCGCTGAAAATGGCCCCCCAAAAGTCCCAAAAAAGAGTTTCCCGCAAATATCTGCAAAATATGGGAGTTTTTGATAAGACAAAAAATAAAGATCACCTTAAAATCTACAAAAATGGCACCTACCATTTTTTTCGCAACACCAATATTTTTTGCAAAAACTGGAAAGATGTTATAGAAGTAGTTTCTTACTAAAAAATGCAGACGGGCAAAACAATTTTTTATCAAATCGCAAGGAAGATTGTGAATAAAACTTTTTGAAATCATTGAACACTTGCTAAGGTCTCATTATAAAAAAGAAATTTTAATAACAAACCATTTTTTAAAAAAATATTAATAAATTAATGAGATACTCTTAAAATATTGGAAAAAAAACTTTGACTGCTTTATTTAATATTCTAGAAAAATCAGAATGGACCCAAAGTCATATGCAATGATGGGTACGGGTTTACCCATTCCGATGAACTTTGAATGGTAAAAAAAATGTACATTATTGCCCGAGCAATGGAACAATTCGTCCGCTCGCTTATAAGTGAATCCATGAAGACATGCGGTAGAGCAACAGCTGAAATGAGGGAACTTTTGGGTCCCGTTATCTCAAAAAAATATGAGGACCATTTTTGTAGATTACAAGGCGAGCTTCATTTTTTGTCCAAACAAAAATTTTCCAATTTGCATATTTTGGCAGATATTAGCGAAAAACCCATGTTTCGGGCCTTAAGGGGCCATTTTCAGCCCTTTCCCACCTGTTATTGTTGATAAACTTTTTTTCGCTTTAAAGCATCCCCGAAGACCTAAGAGTTGGCCTTGAGGAAAATCTCTACAAAATATTTTTCAGCTTTGTCCCTTACTGGGCTAATTATACTTAGCTAAGAATTAAGTGGTAATTCTGTATTTTGATGTGGTCATTTTACTTACCATTGATATTTTATCCAATCTTTGGTTATATGAAACACTTTTCTTTTGTTTAATTTTTTATTTGCCAAAATTAAGTGGTAATTTTGTATTTTCTGATGTACATCATTTTTTTTTACAAACCCACTGCTAAACCAAATATTTAGCAAATTTCAGTAAATAAAACTTTTTTTGGGATCACTTTTGGGTTAAGGGATAGGATCGTTAAATTTATTGCGACTGGTTAAATAAAGATAAAAAAAAAACTCATTTTAAAAAAAATAAAATTAAATCACCCAGGATAATAAATTTAAATTACCTAAATTAAACATTTTTTTAAAAGAGTAAATTAAATCGTGTAAACAACAACTACATGAATAAAGTAATGCTTTAACGCATAAAAACATCAGGAAACTATTTGATACCCTGGATCCGTGATAAATAAATCGTTATTACCTCTATTGTCAACCAAAAATTTAAATTTAAAAGGATAAAGGTAATATTTTACTCTTAAAATCATATTAAATACATTTTATAAAATTTAATAAAGAGGTTAAAGGAACAAGAAATATATTTTTAATATTGTCTATCTAATTATTTTTCTCACTTGAAGGTAATTTCGATTAAAAGTGTATTTTACCTTTTAAATTTTTTAAAATCTTTTTTATAGACTTGCATATAATAAAGTTTAAAAGTTGGATAGGGAAACCCAAATTTGGCATACGTTAAGGATTGTTTCGTTTTATAATTTTTGGCAACATGACACACCACTTTTTCATCAGCAATTTGAGATATTGGAACATTTTGCAGTTGTATTTCCGCCCTTATAACCCAAATCTAAATGCAAATTTTAGGCAACGGTAAAAAAACTTAAAGGGATCATTTTTTGCCGTTAAGGGATAAGATCGTTACCATTTTTCACGTTTTGGATAAAGAGCGAGTCACAATAAAGATGCTTTTGGAAGTGAAAAAAGGGAACAGTAAAAAAAAGAACAGGACCTTACTCCTAGTAAATAATAATATAATAAATGGTGTATAAATTTTTAAATCTATTGACATTGTTTTTATTAAAAAATCCCTCAGAACGCTAAGGTTGCTAGGTAGCTATTTATGCGGTTTTTAGGCAATGCGCAAAATAATAGTGGACACTGCATGCCAAGAACATTTTTTGAATAGATGTCGTGGCTAATTTAACCATGCCTAAAATTTCGGCTTTAAACAGGTCCTAAAGACTTGGCCATGTTATCTTAATGTTTTTTGGGGTTGCTAAATCCGAGTCCAGGCTTAGTTTGACCCCATCAGATCAGGGTCAAGAGCATTTTAAGGTCCAATCCTTAAAAAAAAAAACGAAATTTGAACAGTTTATATTTATGTTTTAAAGTCGCTAAATACGAATATGTGGTTAGTTTGATCCCGTCGGGCATGGTAGGAGATATTTTAAATATATATATATATATATATATATATATATATATATATATATATATATATATATATATATATATATATATATATATATATATATATATATATATATATATATATATATATATATATATATATATATATATATAAAAAAAGATTATAAATTTTGGGATTCGGTCTAGGTGAAGTAAAACTTTTTTACTAAACGCCGAGCTTTCAAAATTTTTTTTCCTTTTTTTCAGCAAAAATATAAAAAAATTTTTTTACAATAAAAAAATTAATTACAAATGCAACTTATTGTTTTAAAACGATAAAAAAATATATAGCAAAATATAACAATAAAATTAGTGCAAAGTGAGTTTTTTAAGGCTAGAGTCTTTATAAGAAACATAATCAATTTATTGTTTTACATCTTAGTGCTAATAATTTTTAAATTTAAATTTTTTTAACATTTATACATCCTGGTGTTTTCTAGAACATCTTAAAACATACGTTAAGTTAATAAATGAAATCAATAGCAGTAGTGGTATTACAGGACAAAATTCCTTTTTAGGTTTTTTTTTTTTTTTTTTGTTATTTTGTCGAAAAATATGTATAAAGTGTGCATGTTGGAAATTTTACAGAAAGTTCTTTTTTAAAAAATTTTTTAGGATTTTTTTCTTCTTTTATATTTTATTATACAATAATTTAAAAAAATAAGGATGGATACAAAAAAATTTTTTTCAAATTAATTATTGTTTTAAGTTTTCTAATAAGCTAGAATAAATTATGCTTAGATCGTCAATATCTTTTCTTTATTCATGCAACAACTATCCAGGAAAATCTCCACCATTTCTAAAAACTGTCTTTTGTTTTTGTTTTTTTCTGTATTAAGTACCTTTGCATTAGCAAAATCATGTTAAGGATTGGTCATAGGGACATGTTCTGATAGGGCATGTTTTTTTATTGAGTCTGCCATCGCTCTTATGTCTGGTAATGCGTTGCTGTAAAACAGTGGAAGTTTGTCCTATATAGTTACTGTGGCATTCTATGCATTGAAGAGAGTAAACAACATTCGATTTATTTAAACTCTATCTGTATCTTTTAGCCTGGAAAAGTGTTTCCAATTTTTAAAATTTGTTTTCCACATTTTAAGGCCTGTATGTTTAGTTAAAATTTTTGCTAATTTGTGAAAAGTTTCATCGCAATATGGTAGTGAAAAAATAAGAGGGTTGATTCTCAGTTGATAAGGCAGAATATTTGAGAAATGTTAGTTGGTTGGTTATTGGATAAAAGATGAGCTTTCTGGAAAATAGCCAAACTGTGTTCATTGTTCTGAAGATTGTTAACTTTATTGTTCTATTGTTATTATTTAAATTATTAGTATTTATAGAATTATTTAAAAATTTATTAAAAGAATTTTGGATAGCCATTGTCTAATAAGATAGAGTAGAGCTTTT